>VZTV01006983.1:753-17634 GCA_013400875.1 Anhinga rufa | reverse complement strand
CCAGAGGAGAGCCACAAGGATGATCAAGGGGCTGGAGCATCTCCCTTATGAGGAAAGGCTGAGAGACCTGGGTTTGTTCAGCCTGGAGAAGAGAAGACTGAGGGGGGATCTCATCAATGCTTATAAATATCTGAAGGGTGGGTGTCAGGAGGATGGGGCTGGACTCTTCTCAGTGGTGCCCGATGACAGGACAAGAGGCAACGGGCACAAGTTGGAACACAGGAAGTTCCACTTGAATATGAGGAAAAACTTCTTTCCTGTGAGGGTGCCAGAGCAGTGGCACAGTCTGCCCAGAGAGGCTGTGGAGTCTCCTTCCCTGGAGACATTCAAACCCCGCCTGGACGCGGTCCTGTGCCCCCTGCTCTAGGTGTGCCTGCTCACGCAGGGGGGTTGGACAAGATGATCTCTCGAGGTCCCTTCCAACACCTACCATTCTGTGATTCTGTGATTCTGTGACAACAAAAATCTCATTTTACCATATTTTCACTGCTGTATTTAAACATGGCTTAATTCAAAAGCAAAATGAGATCCAACTTCATTGCTCAGTCTCATTAACTCTAAGTTAAAATTGCTGCACTTTTGATGCATCACCAGGCCAGGGTGCAATGCACACATCCCCACAGTGCTCCAAAGCTGCCTTGTCCAAAAACCCCTAGGGAAGAATCACAGACCCTCCAGCAGGTCCACAGGACCTTGGATGTGCTGTCACTGGTACACCATTGCTCTACCACATTGTTGCTCCCAAATCCTCTATTTGTGAATGAATTAAAGAGTTAATGGCTGCAATGCTGTTCCTTACTAAGTGCACACTGAGCAGAGCCCTCCTTCCCCAAGAGACCCAGGAGCTCCAAACATGTGTGATCATACAGCACGTCCACAGTATCAGGATGGACAATTCCTGTACGGTTCCTCTGCGTCCCCACCTGCCCATCTCAAACACCAGTGGTTAAAAGTACAACACAAAGTGATTTCTGAAGAGCGGAGCATTACACAGCCCCTCAGATGGGGAGAAATGTCTGCTGGGCAGCGCAAACAAGTGATTGGTCTCTCACAGACATGCAATCCCTGTGCTGATATGGCCACCTAAAATTTCTAGGGAACGCTGGTATGCCAATGTTAGCCCTTATTGATCAGCATATGAACTCATGTGCAGCCATGCACATGCCTGTGTATGTGTGTCTTTTATATATCCATGTAAAACATAGATTGGCCGGATACAAACTTGGGCAAAAGTAACTCTAGCTCCTCCAGACCATGGCAGGGGGGCTGTAAAAAATCCGACCTACTCCATGTCATTGTGGAATATCTGCAGATTTAAGTTCTAGTTACATGGCGGGTTGAGTTTCATTGTTTTGTTGTTGTTTTGTTGGACCATTTAGAGGCCTCTTGGCACAGCTCCCTCCCTCCTTATCCCAAAGAAATAATTTCATGTATTCACACAAGAGATTCCACTCATAAGATACAGAATAACAGAGTAAAATTACCTTCCTAAGTGAGAAGTGTGATCAACACTTGCTAGAAAACATTTCAGGACCACTTGTAAAAATAGCTGAAGTTGTGTTGTTTGTATTAGCACTCTGAACTATTCCCAAGCTGAGACCAGATCTTTGTGTTTGCTCAGGCATGAGGGGAAGTGTTAATGTTTACTGAGTCAGAATGCTGTTGCTTAAGGAGCTTAATTAAATTTATCATTCCTGGCTCATGGTGTGTCGAGCAAGTCACAGAATGCACTGAGCCGCCAAAAAAAGGCAGATAAGCACAACACCATTTTCCATGTTTTCTGAGTAACGAGCTGTGACAAGGGGAAGCATCGGTCTGAAAATAACCCTGTTACTGTTAACGTTTTTTCTTAGTAAATTCTCACTATAACAGAAGAATGTGAAAGTGGAAATAATTGAATTGCGCATTGAAAGGGGTATATTTCACATGAATTAAAGATGTTTATCTTCATTGAAATAAGCAGACAGGGGGCTGCCATGCTTCATTCAGTTAAAAAAGTCTTGGTATTCATGTTTATTTTCCATTTACAAATAAGAGTCCCTGAGATATGATAACTTAGCTGGAACAGTTCATCTTGAAATTATCACTTGGAATCCAGCCCAGTTTGCAATAATCAAAGGTTATTATCTGATGGGTAGAAGTGGAGAAAATAATAACATGCTTTTCCCTCTAACTTTTAAGTCACTTCGGTGGGAATGTAAGAACCGCTACCCTCTGGATAGGCGGGGTGCCTGTCCAGGTCAGTCTCCAACACTGGGTGCTGAGACGGCTCAGGTATCTCTGCCTTATCTATGTCTGATACTTTTAAAAACTTCTCTATGCTTTTGCTCTCTATGGCACCCTGTGGCAGTGAGTTTCTCAGTTTAATTACACATTATACGAAAACCATCTTCTGTTAATTTTAAGCTTGCTACACAGCAATTTTATATGATGCTTCCAAGATCCTAGGTTATGAGAAAGAGCTGTTTACCATCTCTGTATCATTAATGATTTATAGATATCCAATAAAATTCTTTAAGTCACCTTTTTTCTAAGCTGAAGAGTCCTATAATGTTTCCTCCCCTCACCTAGATGCTGTTTCCAGTCGCTGATCCTAATTGCTGCTTTTCTGTAGCTTTTCTAGTTATGCTGTATCAGTGGAGCAAAAGTCCACACAATACTCAAGACACAGTTTAACCAGTTGTTCACAGGGTAGTACAATCACGGTTTTTGCTTCATTTTCATATCTGCATTTAATGAGTTGTTGGTACCTTAAACAATGTCAAGTACATTGGTGAAGTGTGGCTTCCACCTATACAAGCCATGCTTACTCCCTCACATATAAAATATTTACCTTTATTCTTTTATGACTCCAGTCATTTACTTTTGACTAGCTTCATCATGTGCAAGCAGCTCCCTTCCTGAACTTGAGATATTGGTGCCTTTTCCATTTTGGCAGAGATACTGGATTTGAATACCTCAGACACACTGCTACAGAGTTATTCCTCCATAGTCATATGTAGAAACAGCTCCTGCAGACTGCTCAGGACTAAATCTAGAGCAGCTTTTTCTCTTGTGAATCATCTGGTTAGTCGGGCCAAGAAGTAAAAGTGTCTAAAACTGTCATGTCCAAATAATACCGTGCTATGAACTCTTCCTAAACCCCTGCAGACAGCTGACGTCTCCCATTGCACCTACCTGACCCTTGCAGCCTTTAATCTGAGGGTGTTTTGCAGCTGTTGTCGCCGCCCAGTCAAGTCACTAGCAGCACAGCCTCTATCATCAGGTGGATTTATCACGCTTAACTTTACTCATTGAAGAGTCAAGCATTTTGTCAGAGCTTGCCAGGCAGGGTCCTGAGCTTGTCATCAGCAGAGAGGGACGGGCACTTGCAGAGCGGGGCTGGTCCCCCCTGTTTGGCACCCTGCCTTGGGATGGGATGGGCTGTCCTTTAGATAGGCCAGTCTGACCTCTGAGTACAGGATAACTGGGTTTTGACTATCATTCCTTCTCGATTAGGGAATTTCAACCCAAATTGATTTTATGGCACATTTTCATTCTGTTACCAATTTGAAACTTAGCTTTCTTTTAACAAGGACTACTGCCCCTCTAACGGCATAATCTTCTCTGTTATTCAGATATATTTGTACTCTGCTGTGTTACAGTACCCCAATGATTATCTTCTAGCAGATGCCTAGTATTACAAACATTTAAAATTAAATGTTCCAATTCACTAATCTCCATCCATAGACTCCCAGCACTCACACAGAGCACTTTTAGGTGGAAACTTAATCTAATCACTTGTTTTATCCTGATTTTCTTTGGATTGCGTGGACCAATCTTTGTTGTTTCCTCTCTGGATTTTGTCATTTTCTCTCAGGCATGCAGAGTGGTTTTGGTTTTACCCTTTTGATAATGAGTCACTCCGAGTGGCGTGCTCTCCTGCACCTGTCATCTTGTCCTCAGTCCTCCATTTAAAAATGCTCCTATGGTCTTTTTTTAATCCTAATGCTAGCAGACTCCTTCCGCTCCACATTGAAAGCTGGGGTCTTCACACATTTTGTGTTTGCCTTTGTTCTGTTTACTGGAATGCTGGTTTATGGAAACAAAGACTCTTAAACACAGTACTGGAGATGTTCAGGGAAAAGAAATGTTAACTGATAAATACAATTATATGTAATGTTCTCATGGGAAATTTAATCATAGCAGTCCGATTCAACAAGAGAGCAGAGAGATGTGGTAAGTCTGTCCATCTCACTGACAGACTTCCTTGACAGAGCTCAGGTTGGTTAGGAGGAACTGCAAAACCAGTTTGTACATAATTCATTAAGAATAGAGATGCATGTTTCTAAATAAACAAACAAAATTAAAGTATTTCTCAGCCTGTTGACATTTATATTACAAAAATAAAGAAACATGCACACCCACACAGAGATGAACCTTTTGAAGTAAATGATTTGCTGAAAATTATATCCTCAGTTCCGATGTTCACCGAGGCATGCTATTAAGCTGAGCTAATTTCTTGTGTCTGCATCAGAAAGCCATTACCCCAACTGTCGCTATGGTTTGCACACACTGCACAGAGTAGGACACAAAACCCGTGTTCTCTTCCTCCAGGGAGTGCTCCCAGAAAGCTTATGCCGCCATTGCATGTCCTTGAGATGCATCCAGATTTGTCCTGTTTCTTGGCCTGTGACAGGAAAACCCATGTCCATATAAAGCCCATGAAACCAACAAAGCCTTATGCCACGCATGCCTCTGCTCTTTCTTCACCATCAGCTTTACATACAAAGCTGCCACAGGCCCCTAAAGAATGTGGTGGGGAGGCTGAGGCTGGGGCCATTCATAAATCCAAGCCTTTGCAGAATATTCCCAATGCTTTGTCTCCCGTTCCACTATGCCAAGGGCATCTTGGGTACAAGGGAGGATTAAGCTTGGTCAAGCCACTACTTCCCAGGGATATTACCTCCCCCCAGAAATACATTTGAAATTCTCCAGAAGATTAAAGCTATTAGTATTTACAATATGATGACTCGGAGCAACTTAAAGCTCTGTGTGGAACTTCCTAGATGTGTTGTGCATGCAGAAACCCTTGGGTATTTTACACAGAAATGTTGATTATAATTATAGTACTAGAACATCTTTATCTGCCAAAGCATCTGCCTTGCACCTGCTCTCCTGCCATGGAAAGAGAGCAATGAGAGAGAACAGAAACTGCAGCAGGAAAGGGAAGAAAAATAGTAACCTCTTTAGAAAAGCTCCATCAATTTTTCTTCAAACAAATTTTTTCTTGGCCTCAGTGTGGGGAAAAACAGGCATGGGTCCCCCACAGTTTCCTTGCTCATGGATATGAGCAGTCTTGTGAAGGGCATCCCAGCTCTACAGTCCTTTGAAGAATTGAAATGAAAGGATGGATCCTCAGAAGCTGGTATGTTCTCTTTGTATGGCTGAGCAGGCACAGGTCTTGCAGCATCAAGTCACGCTTTCTTTCCCTCCCACCGATGGGAATGCATTTATGGGCACTGTGGCATCAGCTGAGAAGCAACACGTCTCCCTTGCAGTTCAAAGTAAAGTCACTGCAGGTATTAGAGGGAGCCAGGGCAGGCTTTAAACCTGCCTTTCCCTTTGAGGCCGTTGAATCCCTTATAGATTGCCAGCTTGATGCCAGTCAACACAAGGGTTTTTTCTGATAAAAGCAGAAAATGCACCAGGAAATGAAGCCTCGACCTATTCTGTAGTTACTACATAGCCCTGGTTTTCATCCGTTACTAATATAGGCCCAGATTCAAAGAAAAAGACTTTGTTTCCACAAGGTGCTTAAGAACGTATATGTATAAAAGTTGCTTTAACAGAGCGTTCACTTAATATTTGTACAAATTACGCCTAGCACTCCCTATTCATGTCCTCTGAATCCTCTCTAAGTAAATCAGTAAATAAATAAAACCGCCATCAGATATACATGTTTATACGTATATAAAATATTTATTTCAGACAAAAAGCTCCCTGGTGCATGTGTCAAACAATATTGTATTTTGGAGTATTTGCTGAATGCTAATGTCACGGACAATGTGAGCGATCTCTTCCAGTGCTGAGATAATGAATACCCAAGGTAATCATTTCCATGATGAGCTCTGCATTTCAGCTGGAACACACTCTGAACATTCTTTGAGTTTTAAACTATTTCTTCTTAATAGCAGCACCATTCTTAAAAATATATATTTGTCAAAACTTATGTGCTTAGAAGAGATATTGGTCAAAATTTAGATTTGTTATGTGTCAGTTTCCAACTAAGTCATATATGTTCAGGTAAAAGTGAATTTAATATGCATTTCATATATATATATAAACATGCCATGTATATATTCACGGCATCTATATAAATATAATATATATATATTCTAGGATGGTAAGAATATATATATTCTTCTNAATTCTGTGAATGTAAGAAAAAACACACAGAAATAATTTACAATGTCTAGTATAGCCATAAAGTATTTCAATAACAAAAAAAAAATTATATCACACAAACTGTTATTTTGGAGAAAGAACTAGTTTAAGAAGACAGAAGGTAAATGCAACAGAAAAATTTCAGACTTTTTTTATACTTATGCTGCAGTAATGCCTGGAGGCCAGAGAGATACTTGGCTGACTAACAAAATGCTAATTATTCGGAGACTTCTGTTCCACAGAGTAAAGCCACATCAGTAACTTGGAAAGTGGGATCTGTGAATTCTTAAAGTGTACTAATGAAAAAAATCTCAGAAGAAAATTTAAAAGGTGAAAGAAGAAAATTTACAATAATGTGATATCACACTTATTTGCTATTCTGTATTTCATATTGTGAATGCTAGCATGTACAAGAATGCGATGTGTGATAATGAGACTGTGGTTGCAGGTCAAAGAGGAAAGAAAATAAAATGTTGAGCAGAGGAAGATTATAAAAATATTGAGGATGAAGCTTTAAAAACATTGTGACAGTGATCTTCAAGTTCTTTAAAAATGACAATTTATGCCTATCGGATAAAATTTGCTATCATCTTTGAAATTTTTCCCTATAGTAATCTGAGTAAATACATTAATATCAAAACCAAACATTATGCCTCATAGTTTACCACCTGATATAAAATATATTCACTATTTTGATATATTTTATAGTGAATACTCTAATATCTTGAATATTAAGTTGGGGCATATAAAGACATACACAGAAGATTTTGAGGAAAATTAAAAAAGGGAGGATCTTAGGCAAAATCTCCAGATAGAATAAACCAGAGACACATCTGTCTCACACTCCCAGACAATCGTGTGTCGAAACAACATTATTAATACTGTGATAGTGAGCACCAGAAAGTTAGAAAAATGCCAGAATCATGGTGGTCTACACAGCTTAAATTCAGTTCGTGTGTGTATACGCATTATGGCTGTCAACGGCATCACCATCTTCTGTTTTTCACAAGTCCCTTCCCTCTCTTGGTGCCCAGAATAGGTGATGACAATGTATTGAATTGCTATTCAATATATCATTTGTTCTCTGTCCAGCCCGCACACTCTGATGGTTTTCTTGCACAGCAAAAACTTGCAGACAGGATTTCAGATGAGTTTTCTGTAGTCCAGTAAAACCGTGGTGGCTGCAGGAATTAATGAACAGACTTCACAGAGCCTTTAGGGATTGCGGGTACCTTACTACTGCTGCCATTTTATACACAGGTAACTAAGGACACACACTAATGTTGAAAAGGCTCTTTAAACCTGGCTGGCCAGTTTGACATAATGATGATCTCATTTTCCCATAGCCTTTAATTATATAGTACTGCATTTACAGCATCATTCTCATTAATTTCAGCCGCAGTCATGAGCCTCAGATCTATAGTATCCAAGCTATTTAGGACACACAAATGCAAGAGGGAATTGGCACTTACAAACCTTGAGAGGGCTGGACTTACACATTTCTACAAATCATACTGCAGACTTTCGTATCAGACACACAAATACAGAAACATGTTACTGAGATTCACATTACCTAGCTTGAGACATCTAAAAGCTATTTTCAAGCTAAACTAGATGTTTCTAAGATAATCTAGTAATCTTTTAGAGTCAGTAGAGAGACATAGGCTGTGCCAGAGGGCTTGTCATCTTGCCTGCCCTGTACATTTTGGACATTCTAGACATCTCATCTTAGGATGAAATTAGTTGTTCTCTGAAGGTTCCTATCTAATGGCAGCCTGAATTCACCATCTTAGACTTAGATGACTAACCATTAAACATATAAATTAGATGAGATATAATTCATATGCGAACCTCACAGAACGGATTTTTTTTTCAGAAGTTTCAGGATTTTTGAGTGATTGACTTTGCACTGTTAAAAGTGTTCCCCATCACAGTCTAGAGGTGAATTCCTATGTTTGTACAAATGCAAATTGAACAACTTGGGGGGGGGTGGTGGTGGTGGGGGAATCAGGTAATGCAATAGTAGCACCTGGATAGATCCATCCCAGGCTTTGGAAAGGTGTACACTGGGCTCACAACTTCTATACCTATTTTTTTCCAAACTTGATTCCTCTCTCCCTTCCCCTCAAAGGTACTAGTATTTTAGTCATCTGTCTTCCCAATTTTGTTTCTTCATCTCACTTCTTATTAAACAGTCCCAGATTCTACCCTCCAAATGTCTCTCCAGACAACCTCTGGAAGCAAGATCTCCAGGCCCAATGTCCTTTGCCAGGAAGAATCTGCCTCATGCCTTTTCACCGTTTTCCCAGTCTTTCCCCCATTTGTAGGCACTGGGAGCTCTCCCTCTCCTCAGTCCTCCATCTCAATCTTCTTACTCCATTAGTGCCATTTCCCTCTCCTAGTTTCTCCTCCCATCCATCACCCTTCACACAGAACCTATTCCTATCTGACATCACCACATTACTCTTTTCCAGTCCAAATCACCCTTCCCATGCTCAATGCTTTCTTTTGTCAGGTCCTGTTCCAGCCATTCTTGCTTTGCTTTTGCATCCTCACTCCCCCTCCGACCTGTCCTGCCCTTTCCCTCCTCCTGTTCTGCGCTGCCCATTTGGGCTTGGACACAGTCTCTTTGCTCAAACATGGCCTGTTCTTCCCACATCCTCAAGCTATCCTTCCCCACATCTACCAGAGCTGATTCCTCCAGCATGCCTCCACAGGACTTAAGCTCTTTGGTCAGCCAGCTGCAATGTCCCTCATGAGCTCGAGCCCTGGCCCCAGTTGTCCCCTGGACTCAGCTCAGATGGATCTCCAGCTCTCCTCACCTCTCTCCACACCCAGCCTGGTTCCAGTGTAAGGGCTCTGGGTGCACCAACAGGCTCTGCCATGCAGATATTGGAGCGTTATCTTTGCGGGCAGTCTCTGCCAGAGGGAGAAGGGTGACCCGCTTGTCATGGAGCAAGTTGCCATGACTCTGGTGGTTTTGCTCCAGGATTTGATTGTCTCTGTCTGTCTGTCTGTGGGATGGGGTGTGCCATCGGGGGAGAGGTGACTTGGCCTTAAAGGAGGCCCAGGAGCTCCTTCCAAAATCTGTGAATGGGCTCCCCTGTTTGGGAATGATAGAATGTGAGTGGCCATGGCATGGAAAAACATGGTAGGAAGAGTCAGGCAGTCAGCAGGGCCACGAGCAACTCCCTGAAGGTGAAAAAGTGATCTCTCTTGGTGAACAGGTCCACCATTACCAGAATGGCTGCATTTCCTTGCGAGGGGGCAGGTCTACTGTGAAACCCATGGGCACGAGCTGCTACGGCTGGGCAGGTGTGGAGAGGGTTCCAAGAGCTCCGGAGACTTTGCAGAGGCTGTTGGCATGGGCACAGATCTCACAGGATGGGATGTAATCAACTACATCATCCCATACTCTGGGCCACCCGTCTGCCCAGGCGGCCAGGTGGTGTGTCCTCCAGCAGCCCCCACGCCTAGCTGCAGGTGCATTGGTTGGGGACTGGTGTCTGCCATGGTCCCCAAGCAGTGTACAGCTGCTTGCTCCAAGTATGAAAAGATGTCTTTTTCTTGTAAGCAGAGGAATGGAGAACAGAGAGGCTGCAGATCCTGTTACTGCAGTCAGGGTCCTGTCACCCAGTCCCGATTCCCCTTCATCTCCTTTTCCAGGCTTAGTCTTCCACTGAGCTAATTAACCTCCCAACTGCCTCCACTGAACTTACTTTCTAGTCCTGGTTCTTGATGTCCCACGAACCCCAGCCTTAACCCCACTTCCCAGTGTGTGTCTGCCACCAAAGCACTTGTCCACTTCTTCACTTTACTCCTCCTCCTCTTCCTGCCACCCTCCTCTTGCAGCAGGCTGGGCTATGCAAAGGAAGTGGAGGAGAGCAAAAGAAAAGCAAGTGCCTCCCGTTTGGATAACTCACTTCATGACATACCCCAGCCTCCAACAACCAAAGCTTAGGTGGCAAGGAGAGCCCTGGTCAGTTCTGGATTAAATGATCCCCAGGCAGATTTAATTCTTCAAGGAATTTAGTAAGTAAATTCTTCAAAGTCTCTTTAGTGAGCAACTCAAACTATCATTTTTATAGACCTGGTGATTGGCTGAATTTGAGTGGATTTTCAGAGAAAAACCAAAACACCTGATACGATGACAGTCCAAAATCATGCAGCACTCCTGTACTTGTTAAACTCCTCCCCAAAAAAGGCACCAGAAGTTTTTTATGTTGCAAGATGATGTTCCTACCATTTCTCCCTTGTTCTTGGAAATGGCTGTGTTTCAAGCTGTCTTATTTTGCTCAGTTTTCCCCCAAACTAAGCCTGAATAAACCTACCATGGAAAAATTTAGTCCAAATAACATCTGGGAAGTTATAAACCATGGAAAACTGGGAACTGACAGGCAGTCTTAAAAATAAGTGATACTAATATTTACTTATGATACCTCTGCTATTTATCTGCATCTTCATTAAGACAGGCAGATTACTACCAGCCCGTACAATGAGTTCCCTATTCCCTGTGTTCGATGCTACCATTAAGGATCACTGGGATGTAAGCGTGCAATGAAGAAATACTGAAATCCTGCCACAATGGAATTTGCAGCCTCATAACATCAGTCACCAGAAGCCAGGGAGGAACCGCAGGGCTAGGGGGTCTCTGTCAGCACTTATCTCCAGGCGCCTGTGTAAGAGCTCTGACATCCCCGCAGTGCAGTACAAGATACCGTGTGTGCTCCTCAGGGCTGGCACTGCTATCTTTAGGACTCACGTTGCCTTTCTCAGGTGCTTGTTTGTCAGAAGTATGGCTCACACATCACCTTTTTTTGCAATTCATTCGCTCCTGCCAGAGATTAAATGCCTTATTATATACATCACCAGCTTAGTGGCATGCATCCTTTCTGAGAGTTGATGTTGTGCTCATGTCTTAGAGATACAGGGGAAATTGAAAACCAACCACTCTGCTTCCATGACTATCTTTGTAGCCAGGAAAGCAATAAATCTGAAGAAACAGTTAATGGAATGGAACATTGTGAGAGGAGAGATGACACTGCTAGAGACTGTATTACCAGTCAGAGGAGTCAGATCAGGACGTTCCAATGATTATCTAACTTCTTCATCTCTTCTTGTCAATAGCTGTTGGGCTAAAGCGACTTCATTTCATTTGGCTGCCTCTCACTTCTTTTTAGAGGCGAGAGGGCAAATCCTGCCAGTGCCACACTGCAGCACCGCATGCTCCAACTGCAGCAAACACTGTGACATTATGCTGCATTATGCTGAGCCAGCCGGACACTTCTGCCGAGCCCAGGCATTAATGATGTACGGTGTTTCACTGATTCCATTCTATTAAAGGAAGTTACAAGATTGGTGTTCAGCACTGATGTCTCTCTTTCTTATCTGCATGGAATTTGAAGTGCCCATAACTCAACAGCAAATGATATTCCTATTTTTTAAAAGATCCCTGTAACCGGTGGCTGGTCCCATTACACATTCCCAGTCCCTTAACGTGTTGCTTTCCCATGTGGATACATTATCCTTTACCATTTGCCAGCCTAGGCCTGGGAGCGGAGTGCGATGGGGGAGGGAAATGAGGAAGCCCAACCTGCTGTGTGGAGTCACACCTTGCCACATGGACATGCCGGGGCCTCAAGTAGGTGTGCGTGTGCCACACACACACAAACGCAAACGTATTGCTTATTCCACAGCAGATCCCAGTGATCACCCGGACGTGCTCATGTGACCACAAAGTTTATAACAGCATCAGGGCTGGGATAAATCTGGGAAAGCTGGAGGTTTTCAGTCTCACTGACAAAGCGGGCTGCAGAGCTGTGCCCATTCTAGTTTGGCCATTCACAGAATCACAAAATCACAGAACGGTAGGGGTTGGAAGGGACCTCTGGAGATCATCTTGTCCAACCCCCCTGCGTGAGCAGGCACACCCAGAGCAGGGGGCACAGGACCGCGTCCAGGCAGGGTTTGAATGTCTCCAGGGAAGGAGACTCCACAGCCTCTCTGGGCAGCCTGTGCCACTGCTTTGTCAATTCACTGCTGAATCCTCTAACCCTAGGTTATGGTGCTCCCCAGGTCACCAGGAACTAGGCTCCCAAAAGCACGAAGAGGGTGAAAAGACATGTGATTTCCTGGAAATGCATCCCTCTTTTTCACAAAGTTTTCCAGAGTTCCTGCAATCCTTCATGTCCAGTTGAATAGAGGGAGGGGAAGAATAATTTTCCCTATAAAATGAAAAAATAACATTTAATACTATTGCAGCCTAGTCAAAATCCAGAGAGATGGAGAGAAGTGGGATGGATGTCTCCATGAAAGAGCATTCCACCTTTAGGCCTCCAAACATACCTCTCTGTAGGAAACACCAGGCACCTGGGCTTTGTGGAATTACACTGTTTGAATATGTGCTGCATTTTTCTATATAAATAGGATGAAAAAAATACACAGCAGCAATAGGACAAGCACGGTCTCTATTAGCCAAGCAATCGTTTTACATCCGTTGGTAATGTGAATAGACCGATCTGCTGATTAAGTTCTGTTCCTTTTTTTTTTATAAGAAAACTTAACTTGCATTTATTTTATTTCTTAGGGCCTAGTTTGGATCTCATATTATTTACTAACAAAAAAATTCATTTTGTGGAAATGTTGAACCAAGCCCACTTTCAGGTACATTAGTGGTATCGGAAATACTGTATCAAAACCAAATAATGCTGAGGGTAGAGGTTGGTAAAACCATCTCTGCGGCTCTTTGTTCTTTACAAGCTGATGCTTTACTTTCAAATTATAGCAGAAAAAATGCCCTACATATCATATCACAACTAAAAAATGCTTGATGCCTCATAAGACACTACTGCAAAGTTTCCCGTAATTATAATTGCACACAAATATCTACCAAAGTTGTGCACATAAATTTCATGCAAATTTTGCATTTACTGTCAAAATAATGACCCATTATGGACCAAACATGTAAATAAATGACATATGCATGTACAGTCAATATCTGTATGCAAATACTAGGCATACACTTAATTTCCAAAACCCGGTCCTAAAGTGTTGCCAAAATTGGAAGCATCAAGATGAAGCTAAGCTATAAAATACTCAAGATCAAATTCTGTCTGTTAATCAGTTTCCTCAGTCCAGTCTCAGTAAGGAGAGGAGCAGTTCCCCATGTCTGACCTTGCCTTTCCCACTAAAACAAAGTCCTAACAAGATCAAGCCAATTCTCTCCCTATATCAGCTCATGCAATAATTTTCATACAATGTCCCTGTTTTCCTAATAAGTGAGAGGTATCGCTGCCTTCGCAGAGGCTAATACGAAGGCAGCTGAGTGTCCTCTGTCCAGATATTCCCATGTCCAAGTGTGATTAGCACTGTCTTGTCAAATTTAACTCTAAGCCATTTGTGAACACCTTCTTTGTTTATAGTAGCACACTCAAATCTGCACAGACCTCTGTGTTTGCTCTTCTGTGTATCCTATTAACAGTGCATTGCATTTCAAGATGTCGTATTGCAGAAAGCCACAAAAGCACTTTTAAACAATTTAAACCAAACCAAGTGAATTACTTTTATTCAGGATAAATGATGCTTGGTATACGTTCTAAGAAAATAAAATTGGGTTTTAGTTCTACTACTGTAAATCCTGAGTGACTGTACAAGAATTTGTTGTACTGCATTTGAAATTTTTCAATTGCAATTTACCCTATAAAATTGCAATAATTTCAATAATATCCCTATAAAAATCAAACTGTGGCTGAACAAAATTGAACCCTGTAAACTGCCAGCTATGACCTGCTTGGAAAGTGGTAGAAGGAAATAAAAAAAATCTATGATTTTGAGAGAAATTTTCAAGAATCTGAGAACTGATGGAATGCCTAGATATTTTTATTATTGCATAAGAGAGTAAATAAAACTATATAACATTATATTTCAGTTTTCATTCCACTATAATATTTAAAGCGCAGTGTATTAGATCCTGATTCCCAGCCTTGCTTTACTAAAGGCAGTCTACTTATATACACACAACCAAGTACAACCTTCAGCTCAGGAGATATACTTTTTTAAAAAGTTGAAAAAAGGCAGGAACTGAGGCACAAAAAGGAGAATATTCTTGTAATTAGATGGGTCAAGAATGCGTGGGGACTACCTCTATAAGACCATGCTAAATTCAGAACTCTGCTTTCCACTACTATATGCAAAAAAACCATTTTATAAGCATGTTCGATCGCTCCCATTCGACCATCTATTTGCTCAGCAGCTGTACGTAGCTCCTGCCCACAGAGGTTTTACCACGATTAAACCGTGGCTCAGATACTAACTTAACAATGCGCTGTTACTCTCGTTCTGTGCACAAACTGAAGAAGAAGAGACAGCCATGACAAAGAATCCTCTAGCCTTGATTTAACAATTTCTACCCTATATTTCAAGGTCAGTGGGAAGATGGCAAAATGTTAGGGGTTCTTGTTTTTTTTTATGGCGTCAATGATAACAAGTTATTATTGCAAAGGCAGACATTTGTATTTCTCTCGATAAACAGGACTGCATTACTAAACTATAAAGCCAAGAAGAGTCATATAGTGTGAAAATATGCAGGGGAACAACAGCTGTTAGTCATTATTTTCTCCTTATCCTTTCAACACCTCTGTTTCAGTTTGCTCTCTAATGGGTAAATCACATTTTCTCCCTAGGACATTTTCTCATATCGGGCAGGTACTAAAAAGAATCCTGAGACAATTAAGAGTCATTGGCCAGAGACACCCCTTCTTTGGTTGCTTTTACTGTAGACTCATTTTTATGCTTTATCAAACAGATAAAGCTGATGTTGTGTTCTCTTAGCCTGACTTTGTCACTACTAATGTGATAGAGGATGTTTCTCCTTTTCTTCTTTAGACAACGAACCTAGCCTCTATTCTTTTTTTTTTCTTACACAGCCTGTGTTATAGTTCTCAAAAGAGAAATACCAACTACAAAAGTTATTGCTCTCACTTCATTTAGGCAAAGGAAGAATCTACCATCAGCAGCTTTTAAACATCTGCTTTATGCTTTACCTCATCTGACAAGGTTCCATAGTAGCCATTTGGAAACAGAGAAAAAATAGATACAATTGTGCTTATGATCAAACTCAACTTATTGCATAAGCTGCTTTGGTCTAGTCTCCATTTCTTAGCTGCAAGATGAATATTTACCAGGAGTTTGAGCCTTTTGTTTGCTCTGATTTTAATTAATCTGACTGTAGGCCACAGTGAAAATGAGGCAGGAAAAAAATGCAAAGAGCTACAAACATCACAGTGCAGCAAAATTACGCTGGAAATCTTATTCTTCTAAACTTTTGGCTTAAGCCTAATGTCCTACTAAGCTGGGCTTTTCACTGTGAGATACATTTTCCTTTAATTACTCCTAAAGTCATAATAATTATAAATTTTTCCAAGTGGTCAAATGAAAGAAACCTCCAAAATGACAGAATGCATCCACTGATGCAGTTGGAATGTATCACATGCGCAAGATTAAATGCGTGCACTCCTCCATCCATTTCTCCTTCAAAGTAAGAGGTTGCTTTTCTTCAGAAAGGCAAGTCAGTCTACATCTGGTTTTGACTTAAAGATCTGAAAAAAATGCTATTAATCTAATGCTATTAATTGGATTACCTTTCCCATACCACTTTAATATGTAACGGTTTTTTTATAACTGGCACTGCTGACGCCATTTAGCGAAACGGATTGCGCTGGAGCTGTTGCGGGGAAGGCACAAGTAACCTCCTATCTGCAGCTATTCTTGGGCCGTGCTAAGGTAGACACGCTCCTTACAGCTATGCTCAAAAAAGCAAAATATTCTTCCAAAGAGTACAATGCCTCAGTCTTTGTGGCGTCTCAGTAATGTGAGTCTTTAATGGGCCAATAAATTACCTGGGATTGAAGCTCTCCTTCAGAATCTAGGGCAGCTCCATCCCACCAACCCTCCTAGCATCCCCAGGGCTGATATTATTACTGTTTACTAGCTCTTATGTATGACACCTCTGTTGCTTCTGTCCCCCTCAGGTGCATCAGTGATGGCAAGCTCAGAAAGAAAAGTGAAAAAAAAAACAAAACTGAAATTGAATTAAAAATAAGCTCCCACGGTACCAGGGAACATGGGAATGGTGTGAGTTTGGTGTAAAACCTTGCCCATGGAGCAGCAGCACCTGACGCTGGCAGGGGAATAAAGTATTGGGGCCACATGAAAAAGAAATAAAGGCACGTTTCCTCGGTAAAAAATGCCCTATATAAGAAAAAAAAAAAAAAGCCACTATGCCAACTAGGAAAGCAACGTTTTGTTAGGGGGAATATGTCTCGGAGAGTACCGGGGGGGCGACGCGTTATGAAGTAAGGACCCCCTCCAAGGAGCGTCATTTCCTCCACCACCCCGGGGTGACGTTCCGCTGTCCGTGCCCTCCCCCGCCGCTCTGCCGGGCTACCGCTATACCGG
>VZTV01006981.1:236-23400 GCA_013400875.1 Anhinga rufa | reverse complement strand
ACTGGCCTCCAGCCAGACTCTACGACCCTTGTGCTGTAGTAGCTTCTCTTGCTGCGGTTTTTCCTACTCCCATGTCTTGTCTGATACAGCAGTTCAACCTGCCCAACTCCTCCAGCTCCACTACTAATCACGTCTTCACCTGCTGATCCTTTTGCAAAATGCCAAGGGAAGGTGGCTCGACTGGAGCAGGAAAATGCTCTTCCTGCTTGGTGACAATATGACACTGCCTATGTGAGTACCTCTCATCTGTCATTCTTGCTGCTGGGTGGTAACTTCTTCAGGCGTGTTGGTGGTGCCTGTCTCTGTGACCTGCGTGTTCCTGCAGGTTCTTGTACCTCTGCAGAGCCCCCAGCTGATGTAAAGCTGCTTCAGTTTCGTTTCTTCGAGTCCTGGAACTGAATCTGGGTTTTCTGAAGGACAGCATAATTGCTTTTAAAAAAAAAAAAAAAAAAAAACAACCAAAACACTTTAAGATATTTGTACAAGCAAACAGCACCTATTGACTCACGCTTGGGCAATAACTCTTGCTTAACCAGGGTGCTGTTGGCTGGCAGCAGCGTGAGCTGAGAAATGACTGTACCATCTGCACAGATCCTTGCCCAGGGAAGTTTGTTCCTCGCAGCCGAGATCCGAGGCTTCGCCCCACCCAGCAGCAAGCCCCGCTGGCCCCTGCGAAGCCCCCTTTTCTCCGCGATCCGTTTCCCGGTGCGGATGCCCAGCCCAGCTATTTGCGCAGCCCGGTCTATCCCTGCACCTCAAATCTGTGTTTTAAAGCAAGAGCCTGTCTCGGGCACTAGTGAGAGGACTGTCGCTTTTGAGGCCGCCTGGGGAGGCGGTCAGTGTTCGGTGGCTGCGCTTGAGCCAAGGCTCCGGTGGGCGAGGGGACGGGGTGCTGCTCGGCGCCCCTGCCGCGGGTGGGGGTGCTGCCGCTGGATGTCACTGTCGCCTCAGGGCGCCCCGTGCGCTGGGGGGTGGCCGTGGGTCCCCGAACACCCAGAGGAGCCTGGCCGCCCGCGCTGCGCGTCCTTCTGGGCGATCCCAGAGGAGGTCGGCTTTATGTTGCCAGTGGTCGTGCTGTTTGAATTTAAACAAATAACCCTCACAAACATCCCCAAACTTCCAGAGTCTCAGAGAGCCCAGAAGACTTATTTCTTTACTCTCTCAGGCCGACACCCGGGGCTGATTTTTGCAGCTTTCAGCAGGGTGCAGGAGCCAGCAGATTGTCAAAGGAAAATGATTTTCTGTTCTAGCTCTAAGAAGTAGGTCTGATCTGGTATTTTCAGTAAGTCTAAAAGCAGAAAATTGGGACCAGTGTTTAAATTCAAATGTGGTTGTGGGTTGATTTTTTAATAATAATAAAAAAGCCTAAAAGCCCAGCTGTGAGGGATGGGGACCTAGATCCTTAATCTTAAGATGACTGGTGAACAAGGCTAGCGGATGGCTGCTTGCTAGCCTCTCTCCTTTACCAAAACACCCAAAATTATCAAATTGCTATGCTGACAACCTCAGTTATTTACTAATTACATATTGATTCTGTATTTTTATGCTCACTCATGTAAATAATGAGGCATTTCCAAATAATCTATTTCTGTTGCACAGAGCGCGCCGCTCCCCCCCAGATCCGCAGCCTGTTGTTTATGCTCTAGCAGGGAGCCGACTGCTGTTCCCTTCCCACAAAGGGCAAAGATGCTTATTTTTTTCTCCCACTTGTCTTGCATAACAAAAGGCATTTATCAACCGTTACATAACGGCAGAATTTGTCGCTCCTGCTGCCGGCCTTTTTGGAGGCAGCCTCGCCCCCGGCGCTGCGCAGCCGTAGCCAGCAGGCTCGGGCTGGCTGCGGGCTGGTGCATGCTCCTCGGCACGCGCCGGTGCGTCCCGATAGCGCACGACGCAGCGTGACTAATGCCTGACACCCACTATTTTGGGTTTTTTCCTTAACACCCCCCGCTCCTTGGAAAGGAAGATGTGGAATTGTGTGTTTTGGCTGTGTGTTTTATTTCGGGGAGCAAGAGGACAGGAAGGTGTTTGGGGGGATCACTTGCTTTTTAATACTTGTTCCGAGGGCCGGTGGGGAGTTACCCTCAGCCACACGCCCTGCAGCAGCAGCAGGGCTTGTCCTAAGCCGAGGTCATGTCCTGGGCTTGGCCGAGCCTCTGAGAAGGGCCGTGCTGGAAACGGAGCTCGAGTCACCCTCCACAGTGCTCGTGAGGTTAAGGGAACAAGAACGCCTGTTACCGCCTGCCTTCCAGAGCTGCCAGTTGCTTTTTTTAATATCTCCCCATTAGTCTCGGGTGTCTCGTGCTAGCAACAGGGATTTGTGTTTGGGTTTTTTCTTTACAATAGGTTTGATTTTTCTCCTTTTTGGCACATCTTTTTAGAGCCTTAAAAATAAATGTTTCTGCTTCCCCATAAACTAAAAGCAAAGACAATGTGGCTGGCTTGCCCCTTTCTCTCAAAGTGGAGGAGACAGCTGTTTACCTGCGGCCGCAGACTTATTTATGGCCTTATCGCTGCCAGCTATCAGATGACCACAGCTCCCTTTTTAACGCAAAGCAAGCAGTGCTCCAGTAACCCAACTAGGTCTTACCAGCCACTGTTTCCTAATTTACTCGATGCAATTCTCTAGTTGACTTTTCTTTTTTTTTAATTGTAGACCTGGTTTTAATTTCTTTTTAATAAACTTCTTAAAGTATGTGTTTCTTGTGGACCTTTGAACTTCCTGGTGTACTCAGCCTTTGCTCAGGAGATACGTTTATGGTCAGCTATGAGTGTGCTTAAACGGGTTAACCCTTTGGAGTCGGTGTTCGTGGGAAACTGTTCATTACAGTTTCCTTGCGTAGCTGATGGTCAGGCACAGAAATGAGCTTTGGCAAGCCGAGTCCTTATCTGAACTAGTTGCTTGTTTCAAAGTTGAATTTTTATACCATCAGATAAAACTACAGATCAGATTTGGTCTGTAAAGCATGACTGGAAACACAAGACCAGTGAAGAGCTCTGAAAATTGTAAACTCAGGGCTGGGGACACCAGCTCAGCTCCCCAGAGCTGTCGCCATCGCTCAGTGCCTGCGTTATGAGAGGAACTGGTGAGATCTGCAGGATTTGTGGCCTTCTGATAAACAGGCTTCTCGGTAGCAGGGTTTGATGTGGATCAACTGATGTAAGCTGCATGGTATAGTTATCCCCTTAAAGTTAGCGCAGCAGGAACACCTTGTGGGGTTTTAACTTTCCTGTTTGCTTACCAGAAACTTATCCATTTGATTGTTCTTGATGTATTTATACAGCTTCTGCAGCTGCTTTGCATCCATCTCTGAGAAGAGGGAGACAAACTGCCAGAACTTCCTTGGGAAAAGACAGACATGTGGATTGTGCATGTGAGTACAAACTTCATCCTCTTCCTTATTCTGCCCCCTAGTTCTGGCATGGTGAGTGTAACCACTGACCTACCCTTTGAACAGANGCCTTTTTTTTTATTCCCAAAGCTTATAAACTTTTAGAGAATTGCTCTTCCATAAGCATGGGAAGGATTATCCGTTAAGTCAGGTGGCCATGTAGGAGTCCCTTTACTTATAAAGGGATGTTGTTCATGGACAGCACATCAAAATTGGCCTTGCGCTAGGCAGGAGTAAGTGCCACATGGCCTCTGCTACAATTACCTGCAAACTCTGTGAGCGCTCAGCAGTGAGAGAAGCTATACAAGCCTCCTGAAGACCAGACCCAATCTCATTTCCGGTGCCTGGAAATATAGGGCCAAAGTAGGTGTCTAAATGCCCGCTGGGAGCAGCAGGGGCAGGAGCGTGTCTCACTGGGAGCATTGCCGTGTGGTGGGTAAGGGGAGACCCTTACCTCCGCCAGTGCTTGACTTCTGAGACTCTGCAGTACCGCTGGAGAAACAGATCGATGCGGTCCCCGACTATGGTCAAGCTTTCCTTTGTGTACTTCAGTTTTTTCTTTGTGGGGAGGTGCTGGGGCAAATGCAGTTTCCTAAGTGACTTCTTGTAGGGTCTCAAGAATTCCTTGCACTGTAAAGAAAAAGTGTTGGCATAGGTGTTCAGCACTTCAAATCCAGGTCTCAGGCATTCCTTTTCGCTAAATAAACTGATTAGTATCAAATAGCTGGCTGGGAAAGCACTGAAGGAGCATTGTGTTTTGGTGAGTGTCTCCCTGTGGACATGGGGGAGCTGAGGTGGGTCTTCAGCAGGACCTCTGTCAGGCGCTCCTATTGCTCTGCAGGAGTCGCTCCTGCACGTCCCAAGGTTGGTGGCAGCCCGGGCAAAGCACATCAAAGGTGACCTGGAAAGGAAATTGAGGGATTTCCAGGACTAGGAATTCCTTTTTAACGTTGTAGGGTGAAAGAGAGAAAGTTCAGGCTACAAAAGAGCTGCTGTTCTGCAGGGAGTGGGAAAGGGAACCACTTTACTGCGTTTCTCACGCTGCTGCTTCCTGTGGCCAAACCTGGGATGTGTTGCAAATGTTTGCATGTGACGCAGGAGCAAACGCTGCGTCTGGGTGCCCTCCGTTCGTCCGTCTTGTTGGGTTTTGTCTGTTGCGTGCACTGGGCCGTGACTGGGGCTGCATGTGGTTATGCCATGATGTAGCTGGAATGGGGAGGTTGTATCCCATGGTGGGGCAGGATGGTATGAGATGGAGCTCTGTGGCTGCGGGGCAAGTGATGCAGAGGAACCAAACCACCGTAGCCAGGGAGCACATGGTGTCACATGAAAGCAGTACTTGTTTTGAAAAACTGAGCACTACATGAAATGCGATTATTTTGTTGTTGCTATTGGTTTGGGATTTTTTGTAGTTTTGTGTTTTGGTTTGTTTTTTTTCTGTTGGTGTGTATTTTGGGTTGTTTGTTTGTTTGTTTGCTTTTTGTTTGATTTGCTTGTTGTTTTCTTTTTTTTTCAAACTGGAGGCGTGATGTCCAGATACCTGGAAACCAAACTTGGTGACAGTAAAAACTTTCAGACATGGAAGAAAGCTACAGAACCAAGTGTCTTGTCCTGCTTTTTTGCTTCCTCTGCCAAACTCCTAGGTTTTTCTTGCTCTGTTTCTCCTAAGAACCTGAGATGCTGCTGACTTTTTCTATTGCTAAATTCTATTTAGTATCTCACGATTTTAAAGGTGTCCTGATCAAGGCCGTCTGCGCAGCAGATGAGGGGGGTCTTGCGTGGCGGTGCACTCTTGCTGCCCGTTACAAAGGCTGCCTCCTCTGCTGTGCCAGCCAGATCCTTCTCTGTGGTCTACAAATTGCCAAAGCCACAGGTTAGTCTTCCAGTTCATGCAAATCTTGGATCCTCTCTTTAAAAAACTGCCAATGACAAACCTTGTCCTAAGGCTCAGAAGCATTTCTTTTCTTACCAAATCATTTCAGATCAGGTTTTCAGAGGTGCTTAATGAAGCCAGGTATTCAATTATAATTAAAAGTCCATAGGAATTAGGTGCCTACTTGAAGTCCCTTTTGGAAAGCCTACCTCTAATAAATTACAAGGTAAACAATGGCCTCTCGTTCCTAATGGCATTAATCAAATATGGGCTGGCAGTCACTTGTTAAGTGGAAATACGTGGTTACAATGGGCTCATTGTAATGCCACACCGTTCCATCGCAGCTTTTATTGATGGCAAAGGTACCATCTACTGCAAAGCCAGATTGAAAACAAAACGAGATCCTCAGCCACTGCACTTGCATCTCCCTGGTCTGGGGAGGGGGATATTTTCTGTTGCGAAGGGCAATGGCTGTTTTCCCTGTGTCAACATTTGTGTAGGTAACTCCTCCACTCATCTTTTGGAAAGCAACGCTTATATAACTGACTTAAACACAAGCTTATGTTGCCTTTTAAAACATGCTGAAGTGTGTAGGAAGAGAAGTCCTTTCCTCTCTGACATGCTCTTCTCCCTTGGAAGATTACTCCTCTGCAAACTTGATCCCAAGCCACACTTCAGAGGTGAAATTGAAGCTGGGCTCTGCTTTGCCCTTACTACGTGCTGGTCTCCCTGCCCGTGCTCACCTGGCTGGCTGTGCCATCCCCGCTGCTGTCCCTTGCTCTGGCTCCATCCACTTCATCCTTAAATCCCGTCTCCTCCATGGGACACAGACCCCCTCTCCCTTCCCTGGGGCCTCACTTACACCAGGTAGGAAGGGAAGACTGCCACGGAGCCCTGTTTGGATCAAATTGTCCTGGGGTGACCAAGGTGACGGGGGTGCCTGGACACCAGTTCTGAATTCTGCCAACTATGGAGACTGCTGGGGTCCTCCAGCCCCACAACACTGCAGCCCTGTGGGGCAGAGCCACCTCTCTCCATCAGCTTTGCCATTGATTTATGGTCCTAAAGAAATATCCAGAAAACCCTGGATTTTCCCCTTGTTGGTAGTGGTGATGATGTTCCGTGCTGTCAATAGCTCCTGTGGGCAATGGGAGGGAAATGTCCCTTGCTTTGCTTTGTTTGCACCTGTGGGAGCTTGGTGGAATCTCTGGGGCTCTTGGTTGGCACTGGGTTTGCACCTGCAGCAAGTCCAGCACCTGTAACAGTGCATCGATCCAGATTATTTTGGCTTCTGAAGGTGGTGCAAAGCACAGCTTTTTCTGAGTCAGATGCGTGGCTCTGTGTGTCACATTGGCTATCTGCGAGTGTGGGTGCAGCTCCCGGTATGAGCAATCACAATATTCCTACACGGCTTGTGCACCCAGCAAGTTCAAGACAGGCCTTTCTCCAGTTCTCCCGCTGCAGCTGCTGAACCATGCTGCTGGGAAGCACCAGCCCCAAGGCTGATGGGGCTGGGCATGATCTGTGTAAGGCAAGCAGCCCCATTTGATGGGGAACAGAGGTGCAACCAGGAAAAGGTATCTTGGGCTGCACCCTAGGTGTTTTTCAGGGAGCTGGTTGGAGTTGAGACCTCAATTCCCATCACAGCGTAATGGAAGTTCAGGGTTACCTCCATCACAGATGGTGGTGAAAGCCAACATCAGTGAGAGCTCGCTCTCCTGGGTAACGTCTCTTTTAAAGCTCTCCTTTTTAGAAAGAATAAATTGCACTTGCCAGATAGAAGTCTGGAAAGGCTTGGAGTTAAAGGGACTTTGTTTTGGAAATTTCCTTCAAGGCAAATGCTTTCACAAAGAAAAATGTGTCAGCCTCCCATCATGCCCTGACCAGTCAGACAAGCGCAATTGTTTTGTCCCTCGAACGACTAGTGTAATCGCTGCAGCTGTGATTCAGCTGTGCTCCTGTGCCAGGTCACTTCTGGCACCAGGAGTCATCTCGAGGGCTGTACAAAGGCCCTCTCTCTCTAGGTCACCCCGGGCACGGCTGTGCGGAAGAACCGGCACTGCCCTTGGCAGAAGTTCGGATGCTTTTGGTCAAGCGTTTCTCTGTGCATACAGCGATGCTGAGCACCTGCCGAGCCAAATGCCTGGTGCAGGTAGTAGCCTTGGGAAAGTACCTATTGGTGGGTCTTGAAACAGACGGGTTCTTATTTTCAAGCTGTCATAGGGAAGTTTGGTCTTTACCCATGATTGAATTCAATAATGACAAAAATCCATTAAGACAAGTCCTCCCCTTAAGATGTTTGTGGCATTTTCCCTCCTGTGTCTGCTTTTTGCCTCCCCCCCATCTGAAATTTTGCTGTCGGCTCTCTGACGCAGGAGCCTTGCACAGGCTGGTGCTGAGCAGACACAAAGACAATTACCTTCTAACACTTTGCCGGTAGGTTTGCTTTGACCATCCGAGGTACGTTACAGCTTAGTTAGCCTATACGAGGATTTTACAGTACGTTATGTATTACTTAACACGAGGTAAGCTATGCGGGTGAAGCAGTGGTGATAGCATGGGTAAGCATACCTATGCTAGCATTAGCCTGGTTCTTGCGAGGACTGTGTTGGAGGTGGCTTGTTTGAAGGGGTGTTGAAAATGCAGCTGGTTTCTCAGTGCCTGTTTCCATCTGCCCTATTGCTGTTTGCTGCCTGCAATCATGACATCTGTCCCCAGTGTGGCAGGCACCTCCTCTCCTTTTCACCTCCAGAGGTTTAAGCCAGTTTATGCTCTTACCTCTCAAGTCAGGATATTGAAGGGTAGCATGTTCCTGGCTAACAGGAGCACAAGAGAAATTAAGCTGGTTCAGCACAAGCTTTCACACACGTTGGCAGCTGGATTAAAAGCCATTTAGGAGCTCTAGGGACATATGCCAGTTGTTAGCATAGGCATAATCCATATTTGCATGGCCATATCTGTGTCCTTGTGAGATTACAGCCTCCACGGAGCATGTGACTACAGCATGGAGTGGCTCTCTTGGTTTATCGTGTATACACTTCACTCTTTCAGAGGATGGAGAAGGCCTTGAGTTCCCCTTGAAAACCCCAGTCTTTGTTCATCTCAGCCAAAGCCATACATATACAAGTGGGAGGTACAGATGGACTTCCCTGGCCTGTCTTCACCTGAGGATCTCACTGTATTTAGTTGTTGTCCTTTAACCTGGTTTGCAGCGGAGCAGTGATCTTAGTAGTCTTCTCTGGCATTACTTGGTACAGTAGCAGAGCAGGAGACTGGACAGCTGAGGTTGCAAAATGACTTTTTCACTGTTGAACCATATAGTAATGTTCAAAGCTGTGCTTGGACCACTGAACCTATAAACCTTCCCTGTCTCTTGAACTTTTTTGGTAGCACTGAGTCAGATGTTCATAGAATCACAGAATGGTTCAGGTTGGAAGGGACCTTTAGAGGCCATCCAGTCCAACCCCCCTGCAGTGAGCAGGGACATCCCCAGCTAGAGCAGGTTGCTCAGAGCCCCGTCCAACCTGACCTGGAATGTTTCTAGGGATGGGGCATCGACCACCTCTCTGGGCAGCCTGGGCCAGTGTCTCACCACCCTCAGCGTAAAAAATTTCTTCCTTATATCCAGTCTAAACCTCCCCTCCTTTAGTTTAAAACCATTACCCCTTGTCCTGTCACAACAGGCCTTGCTAAAGAGATCGTCCCCATCTCTCCTACAGTCCCCCTTTAAGCACTGGAAGGCCGCAATAAGGTCTCCCCGCAGCCTTCTCTTCTCCAGGCTGAACACCCCCAGCTCTCTCAGCCTGTCTCCAGAGCAGAGGTGCTCCAGCCCCTGATCACCTCCGTGGCCTCCTCTGGCCCCGCTCCAGCAGGTCCATGTCCTGTCTGTGCTGGGGGCTCCAGAGCTGGACGCGGCGCTGCAGGGGGGTCTCACCCGAGCGGGGCAGAGGGGCAGAGTCACCTCCCCCCACTTGCTGGCTCATTTTGTTCATCATGTAAGGTCTTGTCCACAAGTCTGCTCCTGCAGGATCAGGCATGAGACATGCCTTTGAGTCCTCAGAAGTCTGTCTGTATCCCTTCCCCTTACCCCTCTGGAAGACAACATTACTTTCTACTTTGAAGCCTATCATATTGGAAGATGGCATAACCCAGACCACATCTATGTAAATCTGTTGGATTATATTGCCTACTTAAGGGCAGGAGTCCTTTGAAACCATGTTCTAATTGGAAGGGGAGAAGTCAGAAGTACAAACAGATCACACATCACACACTTCTCCCCATGAAGGGAAGGGAGCCTAAGTGCCGGTCAAACACACTGTACTGTAGCAGTGCACCTTAAGGAAAACTGTTTCTTTTCCTGACAGCGCTTTTGTGAATATTATTTTCTACTATTTGAGTGTCATAGTGTTCCAGGAGCTGTGGAAGTGCAAACATTAACCAATTTCTCTAGTACAGCAGCTTTTCCAGTGCAAGGGTAAGCATGCAGCCAGAAAGGAAACAGTTGTGAAGATGCTCTGTTCATGCTGCTGTTTGTCATTTGCTGTTTTAGGCAGATTTAGCATGAACACCACGTGTGAGGTGATGAGTCAGGTTGCATATAATATACGCAGGCATCTGATGCAATATTTATTTACTGGTAGGTCACAGGGAAGGAGATCTGATAAACCCAGATATAATGTAAAATACCTGTATATTTATGTAAACCAACTGCACGTACACATGGTTTAGTTAAACATAAAACCCAAACGTCATTGCCAGATGTATTGCAATGTAATGCTAAATAGGAGTTACAACAAGGAATGTTTTTCAGCAACTTGTTCCTACCAGGAGGGTGGTGAACGCTTCATTTGATAGCGTGATTAATGATACTCAGGGCAACTGCTCAGACTGTTGGGGCGGAGGCTTTGCTAATTGGATCTGGAAATTCCCTTCCTGGTGCTTAAGGATGATGAAAACTTTCACAGCCAACCGGACACCTGTCTTCTCCCTGCAGTTGGATGCCAATAAATACAGCTTAAGTTAACAAATCTTGTATCAGGGGAAGAGAACTGAAAGAGAGTTTGGACCTAGTTATGTGGTATAATAACACCAGAGGAGTCTTAATATACCACTTTTTGCCAAGCGTTGGGAGTTGCTCATTTAATCACTTGTTTGAACTAATATGGTCAAGAACACAAACACAGTTTGTGACCAGTGGTGTGCAGAAGCCACAGATACATCTGCATCAATTTTATCCACTTAATCTCTTCTGGCAAAATCCGATCAGATGTGATCCAAGTATTCCCATACTGGCAGACACAGCTAGCCAAACCTTCCATGGTGCCCAGAGCTACTAGTGACTAACCTCACAGGCTGGACACTTCCTTGTCAATAGACGTATCTTCAGGTGTTTCTACATTATTCTACACTTCAACAGTTTTGTAGATGTTTGTCTTTAGCTTTTCAGCCAGATGTTAAGCGAGTTTATTAATGATGTTTGCTAATGTCATAACTATTTTTTTAAGCTGTTTGAAGTCCTCAGGAACTGAAAGAGCATTATCAGCTTCCTCTGTACTTTGCAACTTGCAGCCTGTGAGAAACAGGGTAGTTAAAGGCTTTCCTTCTTATTGAGCTTCAGATGTTTTCAGGTTTTTATGTAAATTGAAATAGGCATTGTTAATGAGATGTTAATAACCCCATCCCTTTTCTGCTGCCTATAAAATCAAATCTATAACAAGTTTGGTATTTCTTAATATTGAAAATAATTTAACTTCTTTTGTTAAACCTTTGGACCACGTACTGTCCCCTACTGCAGTTTGTATCTGTCTCGTTCCTCCTCTCTAACAAATTTACCCACCATCTCAGTAACTAATAGAAGACTGAAAAGTGCAGAGACTGGTATGCCTGTGCCAAAAGGTCAGCTCTGCCTGGGGAATGTGGCAGGGGTTTGCATGGGACTAGCAAGATGTGCAGAGAGGCACCGAATGCATAAGCCAAATAGAAGCCACAATGTAGAGGTAGGGAGCAAAAAAAAAAAAGAAATGAGGGAGGGGTGGGAGAGCTAAGCACTGCCTGGGAGGGAAGAGAGGGCTTGAAAGCAACAGCAAGTGAGAAAGGTGGGCATAACCAGGTGGGAAACCCAGCTGCTCCAGGAGCCGGGGAAAGAGCTCTCCTAGTCTCAAAATGGAAGAAAACAAAATGAAACAGAGAGAGAGGGAGGCAACCTGGTAGAGAAATGCCCATCAAGCCATGGATGCTTTCACGGAGGCTGTACAGAACGTGGTGATGCTTTTTTCAGTTAAGAAAAATGAACTCCTGGGGAAAAACCCTGCTGGTTCAGAGAGCAAAGTGCCACCCCCTTGTGCACAGCTCTGTGCCAGGGAGATGAAGCAAGGAGCTTGCAGATCTCCTTCTGTGCGTGCTCTGTGCCCTACGTTTGCAGCTCTGCCCTGGGCATGCTCCAAGCCCTCCTCAGCAAACAGCTCTTCTCACATGAGCTTTTTCCTGTCTTCGCAATTGAGAGGAATAAAAAACTAAGATAAATCATAAAATAGTAAAAACTGAAGAGGAATAAAAAGGGATTTTTCTCTCTTTGTAATAGAGAAATAAACTGTCAGGCCACCAGAAGGGGTTCTCCTGTCCTGTCTTTTGTTCCTAGTCTTGTGGCTTTTCTCTGAACAACTCAATGGGGAAAAATCTTTTGCCATGCTCTGTCTGTGCATACGAATGGATGGAAAATAACAACTGGTTGGAGCAACTGGGGCGCAGAGCCAGGAGAGTGTCTCCTCAGGTCTCTCCCCTCTCTGAGTCACAGCACCCTCCATTTCAGAGCCTCCCTTTATGGCAGAGGCTCTCAAATCTTCTTTCCTGTATCTTCTCTCCCTGTTCCTTTAGACGATTTTGATATCTGCCTCCAGTGATCTTGTTCTTTGCACAGGAGTGTCAGACTGGCTACGATTCCCAGTGCAATCAGTGCCACTGGGCTGGCTGCCCGCTGGCATGCAGCGTGATGAAGCTTCTGGGCACGTGATGTGTGCCAGGGTTCCAAGGGGTAATGAAGTTCAATCTCCTGGTAGTATTCACGCCTCATCCCTCTGTTGAAACTGATACCCTTTTTGTGCACATCCCACTCTGTTTTTCTTGTCTTTTCCCTGCTCCCGTACCTGTGCCTCGCATCACGCTGCCCAGCGCCTGACCCTGCATGCGAGAAGGGTGGCCAGTGTTTGGAGTATTTTAAAATTTCCACTTAACGTGTACTTCAGTTCATGGATTTTCCAGAGGAAGTCAGGTTTTGGGTGGTTTTTGTTTTTCGTTTTTTTTTTTCTGGTTTTATTAAAAAAAGGCAAGGAAATTCCCCTCCAGCCTACAGACTAGCTATCAAGAGAATGGCTTAATTTCTTTCTTAAGGTATTGGACACCCTGTTATGCTTAAAATAAAGAAGGCTGGCCTTTTTTTTTGGTTTTATTATGTGATGGGTTTCAGTGTCTTGTATTGATAGTGGAGTGGGGCAGCTGTAGTGAAACAGGCTCNTTTCTTTATCATAACAGAATGGATGGGTGGGGAAGCAGTGAATGCCTTTTAATTTTTGCGATGTTCTGATTCCCTCCTACCAGCCTGAAAATGCTAAACATGATCCTTTGTCTGGCATATGGGGATTTGGAGAATTGTTGCTAATTACTGCAGTTGTGCTATCTAGCTTAACTGGCTTAAATAATATATTAAGTGCTTTTATGATCTTCCACAACATGCTGGAATGCAAAGAGGTGCACTTTATGCTGTTTATACTTTATGGCAGGCATAACTTATATAACATTAATCTGCAGGAAAAAATTGGTTTTGATGATTTATTACTTGTATGATTTACAGCCAGGGTTGATAAGACGCTGTTGCGCTAGGTGCTGTGCAGATGCAGGGCAGGCATCCCTGTCTTAAGAAGGTGGAGCCTAACTGCAGGGAAGGAAGCCATGGGTGGCCGCAGGGAATGGCAGGACAGAACGACCTGGGATGCCAGGCAAGGATCTCGGAACACAGCTGGTCAAAGCACTGCTGAGTTAGTCTGATGGCAAAAGCAAAAAGTGTGGGATCTGGAAGAGGATCACAGGAAGTCATGATCTAACTTATTTAAAGAACATTCCCAATATTTTAATTAAAATTTAATATGAAATTAAGAACAAGTTACTAAGCATTGTGTTTAGAAGTGGGAGTGTTCTAAGGTCTAGATTAGTGCTTATCCAGAAAAAGAAAAAAGGCATTATGTCTGCTCAAGAATCTTTTTTTAACCCCCCTTTTTCCTTGTTTAGTAATAATTCTGTTAGTCATCTGATTCCACCCAAATTCCAGTGTCTCTTGTCTCAAAATCTAAATTTTCTATTTTCTGCAATTGTACCTAAAGTTTAAACAAAATGTGAGAAGATCATGCTGTGAATGTCTTGTTGCTGGATCTAGTGTGATGGATAATTATGGAGCGGCTGAGCAATGCTAGCCAGAGGCTCAAAGAACCTGGTAAGACACATGTTGGCAGGGGGGCATAAACCACAAAGGAAATTAGTGATAATGATTAAAAGATTGGCACATTCTGACCTATAATTTGGTTTAGTTTGACATAGCTCTCTGTAAAGTCGCAAGGACTGTTAGAATATGCTAGTAATTAGCAGTATTTCACCTGTTTTGAAATTAAAGCATTGTGCAGCCTCTGCAGATAGATAAAAAAACATCGTTTTTTGTCTGGTTTTGCTTGCTAGTAGCTTGAAAATAGGGAGGTGAGAGACTTGTGTCAAATCTTGAAGTATAATTTTGCAATTAAAAGGCTGTGGAAAAAGTGTGATCTGAAGACCTTCAGTTTCCTAGCTGTGACATAAAATTAACAGCTATCTGCATTCTCATTCTGTTTTAATATTCCTGCAGAAGAGGAAGCAAAACGAACTCCCTAGGCTGGCTTCAGTGAAATGGAGGAACTGTTACTTAGACAGTAACAGGGTACGGGCTGGGAGAGGAGAGATTTTTGTTGGTGTTAGCTAGCTAACGCTTGCACGATGCTTTGGATGTTATAAAATGATATATATCTAATGCTAAAAATTGAAAGATGCTCTCTGGGAGATAGGAAGCGCTGTTTAAAGGCGTTTTCTGATTGGCTACATGGCAAATTTCAAGGTCATACATGCACCAGCTTGCAGGGATGCACAGCTGGTACCTCATCACTAAAACCAGCAGAATCTCAACTAGAAGACTGTTAGTTAACAGTGTGGGTAAAAATAGAAGGATAAATTGAAACTACCTGAAACTGGAAGAAACAGCTGGGAAGTGATGAGAGAGAGACATGGAGGAGAAACTCTTGCCCATCATCGTGGTGTCCAAGTGCTTTGTAACAACCTCAAATTGCTCACTTCCTTGAATGTACCAATTTTCTTTTTCAAGCTGCAACAATTTGGCAACCTCCAGCTACGCTGAACCTGTCTTCTATTGCTAAGAATCTGCTCAAGAGTCTACTCAATATTCCAGGCCTAATTTTTATTATAGTAGCTGAAAGGAGCTGCTAGGTCAAAAGCTCTTCTAGGAGTAGCTGGGCTTCTAACCAAAGGGAGAGTGACTGCCAAAGGCTTTTATGGATCATTTAACAGTATGTTTTATACAATAAAAACACATGCAAATACTTAATATAGTAGGCAAAATTTTGATTAACTCCTAATGCTTTACCTTGCTGCATGGGCACAATCAATCCACAAAAATGGCAGGACATAACGTTGAAGGAGCTATTTGTCCAGCAGTGATATGTCATGTTTGGTTTTGAGAGTCCACTGTAACACATCAACAGCCACTGCGTGTTCAGCTGAAATGACAGCTAAACAATCTGGTCATCCGCATCCTGTTGTGCTTATTGCTTGTATTTAGGGGAATGAGGTGTGAGGTAGTGGTTTGAGCAGATGGCAAGCTGTTGGATTTTTTTCTGTTGCTTTGTTGGCTTGATCAGCAGTTCTTCATTGACTCTGGATAGATTACAGGCATGATACTATCTTAGATAATGCTGCTTGGTGAAGAACTTTAAAATCCTTAATTACTGTCATTAGCTGTTTCACACCATAGAATAGAGGTCTGTTATTTTAATGTCTTTTTTAATCCCTGTCTGGAGTGTCCTTAACTCAAACCGGGAGGTGTAACTTTTGGATCATGATCAGTGTAGTGTGTGCATATGCGTTTGTATATGCAGTTGTCCAGAGCTCTTTCACTATCTGTGTTGTGAAAGCACTGAACTGAGACATCAGTCTGTTGGCAAGGTCATGAAGGCTGGCAGGTTTCTCTATTTGGGGACGTCCTTTGTTCAGTGTTTGAATCGTGTGAAACCTTAATTAGCAAATAAGAAGCTTTAGCCTTCCCTTCCAAGATCTGAAACGGAATTAAGGAAAGTGCAAGGATGTGCCAAATGACATGACGGTAGTGGCTCCGTGGCTTTTGTTTTACTCCGCTGTCCTGCTGTTTTGAGATGCGCTTTCCATTGTATCAGCTGCTGGCAAAACGTTCATGAAGTTGTTACGTGTTTTACGCTTTGGTATTTCTGTTTCTACATACAGCAATCAAACTGCTAAGATGTTGGAGACCCTGTGTGCAGCAGCTGTGGCGCTGAGAAGAAAGAGGCTCTTTCTTTGAAAGGGAAAGTTGCCCCGTTGTGCCACAGTAGTAAGCCGCTACCTGCTGCGTGCCGGGTTTGCCGTTGCACTCTGGGGGCAATGCAAGCATCCTCCTTCTGCAATGCAATTTGGACTTTTCTGAAACCGAGTAAACATTAGTCACTTCTTGGAAAGCCACTCCTTTAATCTGATCTTCTGTTATTAATTATTCGCGCTTCCTCTTGTTACAACTCTTTTTTTTTTTTTTTTTTCTGCTGAGGATGGAACTGCAGAGAAATCCTTTACTTCCATTCCAGTGACACAGTGGTTTTCAGTCTACAAGAGAGTACAAAATTGCTTTTATCAAACATATTTCTTTTCCCATTGTTTCCTGATGACAGATACTACTCTTAATCTACACAGAGACAACACTTTGAAATGGGAGATCTATGTTCCCATCAATTTTTTTTACATTGATAAATCATAGCATGTCTCACTTTGAGTGACATGCTTCTGGATTTAGGTTTGCTTTTTTTTGTCACAGTTTTTCTTTCTCGACGCTAGCAACAGCCTTGCCAAAGCTCATCTGTTCCTTTAGCGTTCACTCCAGCAGGCTGATTAATTCTATCGTACTTTTCCCCATATATGGCATAATCAAACAGGCTGACAGAAAATCAGGGAGGATGTGATACTTTTAAAAACTTCTAATGCGTTACGCTTAGCTTGTGACTTTCATTAGTTGTGGCACCTTGTTTCTTCTGGGCTGTGGGAAGGTCAGCAAAGTCTGCCAGGAAAAGAAGGTGTTTTTTTACTGTTCTTTGTGGGTCTCGAGTGTAATTGTGTCACCCTTCCATGCACAGGGAAGCTTTACTTTAAGAGAACATCAAGAGTGGAGGGTGCCTTATGGTGTTTTCTTCTGTGTGTTTCAAAGGCAACTGCAGTAAAAGCAGGGGATCACTTACCCACAAATCTTAAAATAGCTGAGAATGTGTGTGATGTACCCCATTTTCTTTGGTTGTGTAGATAATGCTATTAATAACTTGAGCTGAAATTATGTATCGAGTAGTAATATGAGCAGCAATTCTGAGTGACTTTAAACCTGTCATGAACTCCCTGAACAAAAGCATCCAGAGGGAAGTGGCTCAGCAAAAATGTTAATTAATTCTCTTATAAAAGGGTGGCAAAATTAAACAGAGGTAGCCCACAGCTTAAATAAGGCCTGTGGGATGGTTCCACTTCCCTCACTGCCTTTTCCTCTGGGGGACTGGGAACTGCTGTCCAAACCCCTCCTCCCATATCTGCTCCAACCTGGTACACAGGTATGGTTTTTGCTCCGTGTGGGTGTGCAGAGCAGGTCTCCTGTCACTGTTGCCTGCGTAGCAGTAGTTGTCACCTCCGCACTGTACTGCACTAGAGCTCAGCCCTTTGGGGCAGGGGGACACACTCTTCTCCTGCTTCCCCACGCTGCTCATATGGTATCGGCTCATCAGGAAGGAGGAAGGCACGAAGCGTCCGCTGCTGCTGGGAAGAGGCAGGGGAGGATTGTCAGCCCAGGGGTACAGGGCCTGGCTGTTACGGCAGAGGCAGCAGTGTCGAAGCGGGCGGGGAAGGGCAACTGCTCAAACAAATCATGAGGGTGCGGGGCAGTGGGGATCCATAGGGCTGGTGTAAAAAGAGAAATGCTCTCGTACTGAAAATAAAGGGGGGGGGAAATAATCTCACTCTGAGAGTCCCCTGGCTACACCATGCTGCAGCCCTCATGAGCACTGCGTCCATTAACACGTCCCTTCGACAGGGGCATGATTACTGAGTTTGCAGAAATCCTGTCTGAATATTTGTGGTTAAAAAATAAACATAAAATTTATTAAATGTAGGGTGGGGCTTCCTGAGAAAGAAGATAACGTTAAGACTTTATTTTCTTATCTGCCGCTGCTAGCTCAATAAGTGAGCTTATTAAAATGGAATTCTGTAAGTATTACATNCCCAATTCAGCTTTGACCATTAAAGCCACTGTCTTTTCCCCTGCAATGTTCTGCTACAAAGTTCATGCTGGCGACAGTGTGGGAATACAGCTTACATGATAACAATGTGACATAGGAGGGTCCTCTTACGAGCATGTTCCTTTTTTTTTCTTTTCCTAGTTCATATAAATCTGCAGCAAATGTCACCCTCTCACTGCTATTCTAAACCACTCGTTTCCTAGAAAATGTGGGATGTGATAAAAGTTGCAATTTGCATATGTAGTTCTGTTGTTCTTTGAGGAAGCCTTTTGTATTTTCCCCTCTCCCTCTGATAACGTCAGAATTAGATTGGTAGATAATGATTTGAGGTGTTTTTCTCATTCATCAGTTCGTTATAATTAGAAAGATATGAAACCATTTAGGTATGAACACTGCAGGCCAATGGTGAATGAATAATCTTACTGTGCCTTGCTATTTCTCCCACCTTCTGCTCTTTTCAAATGTTTCAGATGTGCTCTGCTGTATTCCATTCAGGACCCTCTGCGAAGCAGCAAGGGGTAAAAGTTGTCTCATGTTTGTACAGTGCCTCGTACAGTGTGTCTCAAATCCTGGTGGCAATAAATGCAAATGACAGATGATAATTGGCTCTTATAGTCCTTCACCCCTCAGTCTGGAAGGAACCTTGGTAAAGACAGTTCTGTTAGCTGTGTCTGAGATTTGGGATCTATGTTTCAAAAGCACATAAATGTCTTAGAAAAACAAAAACAACAAAAAACAAAACAAAACAAAAACCACACCAAAACCAACCAAAACCAAAACAAACCACCCCCCCCCCAAAGCTCCTACCACAAACAAAACCAAAAAACCCACTCCCCCCCCTCAAAAAAACCCACAACCCCACCAACTAGTGCAGTGAGTAGGACTTGTCTGACCAGAATCCATTAAATGCAATTACAGATTCTACTTCTATGTTTCTGCTCTGCGACCATTTGAGAAAACAAAGTTTTCCACACGTTTCTAGTGTGGGACTGTGGTTTTGTTCCGGTTTAGGTTTTTTCTTAAAAAAAAAAAAGTGGTGGTGGGAAGGAAAAACCAAAGTTTATCAAGCCTAACTGCCTGGGATGGGCTTCTCCCTGCTTGAGGTAGATCAGAACAGACAAGGAATGGTCTCTTAAATAGAGGACAGACCTAAATGGTGACATTTGACATGCAGAAATGTAAGCCCTAAATGATTGTTTGGGCATTCACATGCTCACATATTTTCCTAATCACAAATTTGATTTTGATGACTAGAAGTTCACTTGCCAGAGCAATAAAAACCCAGAAAACTCCCTCACTGGGTTCCTAATATACAACTTCCTAAAGATGACCCACAGCATGTTTTAGCAGAATTCTGCTGCTTGTAAATAATCCGTAATAATAATACAAAGCTACTTTACAAAAAGAAATTACAACTAAGTAATAATTATAGGGAAGTATTTATGAAATTTGGAGAGCCAGAGAATCTTTGGTGCTATGGGCTGCTGTTCTTTGGAAGTACAAAATCTGAGATCCCTTCTCTATTTGACCGGGGCCTTTGACGTGGATTTTCCTATTAATTTAATTTTCCTATTAATTTAATATTTAATTTTCCTATTAATCTATCAATTCCTCGTCCCCTCATGCTATTCTGTATTTTTTGTCTGTTGAGCCATCAGTTTCTACACAACACTTAGGGCAGCTTCAGCTTTAGTTTTAGCTCTCTGGATGCTTTTTCATCTTTGTGCTGAAAACCCCTCCAGCCCTACTTCCTAATCTTGTATTACGTACACATACTAAAGAGTAGCCTAATGTTTTGTATTTTTTTTATATCATCCTCAACATAAAGATTGCAACTATTCTGGAGAACAGCGTGCAGCATTTACGCAGAATAGCATAATACATTTATATATTTTGAAGTAGTTTGCAAACATTAAGGATCAGTTGATCCTTAAAAAAATTAATAATATCCCAGGATGGGGGGGGAGACAGATATTGAGGAAAGATAGGAAGAGATTTAGAGGCAAAAAAATAGAGCAGGGCCTAGAACTTACATTTTTGGTTCCTGTTTTTAGTGAATTTTAGATCAGGAAATCCTAGGGAATTATACTACTCTTCTCAGAACTGTTTTTGATTCACTGCAGCAGTTCCGCAATTACTTGGCTTATCTCTTTTAAGTTCAGGCCTTTTCAATGCAACTCGAATCACCTTCTCCTTAGCAGATGGCCACTTCGGCCTCAGCTGAAGTTTGTATGACTTTTTTTTCCCCCTGTTCCCGGTAGCCTGTGGACTGCCAGCCACCCTCCTGGTGACTGACAGCTGCTCTGCCAAGAAGGCAATGCTGCTGCAAGCCGCCTGCAGCTTCTGTGCAGCCGGCAGTGTCTGGTTTTCCACAGGTACTTGACAGTGATGCAAAGACACTTACAGATATTTGCTAAGTGCTTATGAATTAATTTGTGATTAGTGAATAATTAAATACATCACAGCAATCAAAAGGACACGTAGCCAGTTACAGTTAGCACTTCTCTACCAGAAGAGAGGAGCTCAATTCATCAAATACAAATCAAATTAAGACACAGTGAATTTAGACTTACCTTGGACATTGCATTTAAATAGTAGCAACATCTACAATCTTATGCTCCCCAATAAGGCTTCATTAAAAACTTACTGCCAGATCTAATCCATGGTTAGCATACAAAGTCTTATCTCTAGGTTCCTGCTTCAATGCCTTTGAGAACATGCTTAATTTAATCTGAACAAAGACACTGCCATCGTAAGCCTCCCGTCTGATTTTCCAATCTAGAATATATTTGTTATTAAATTTGGTGCAAGCCATGGTGCATACAATGGATCAAGTAAATTATTTTAAAGCACTCTTCAAACAAAGTTCTACTGCTTGTTAGACATCATTTGTATTTCTGGGGCATAGAGATGTCACTGCAGTTTGGATTTTTTAAAACATCATACAAAAATGCAGTATAAGCCTAAACAACTTGGCTAGCTGTGAAAAGCAACTAGCTTTAATGTAACACATATTTTTAACCATTTTTGGAAAGCATTTTCTAAAATATGAATTGTTAACCATTATTATTAACCATCATTCCAATCCATTCTCCTTCCTCTAGAGGAAGGACCTCCTCACGGGAGATTTCTGCTTCCTCATTTGCATCAAACACCAAGTCAGCTCTTTGTGACTATCATGGTGGCATGATCTGACTTGTAATTATCATTTTAGACATTCTTTTTTTTTTATGATTTAGCAAGTAAACCAGTTGTCCTTAAAAACCCTAAACTGCCTGATAATCTCTGCTGCCTGAGAACAGGGTTTGTTTATGCTACAAGTGGGTGTTCTGTCAAGACATAACAGATAAAAATTGAATAGTTTTGCTAAGTGCTGGTGAGACCTCAGCTGAAAACGGAATAAAAGTCTGGTTATCTGCACTTGAAAGAGTGATCTGAAACTGGCACAGAGGGAGTCTGCTAAGAATTGGTGGAACGATGTACTACATTAGAGAGGGGCAGCTAAAAGAGCTTAATTTGTCGAGGCTTTTTTGAAAGCTGAAAAGAGATAGATGGGTTTCTGTAAATATACAGAGAGGGATGTCGGTAATTCATCCATGTTGCAACAGGGAATTGAGTAGATGCAGGACAGCGGTTATAAACTGTGGTGGTTGCAATTGCATAGGATGGGAATCTTCGTTCCAGCAGGTTCCTTCACTCCTCCATGTGTAGATGAAAGAGGCTGGGAGTGTGATGTCAGTTCCGTGGTGTGCCTTGTCACTTGGGGTTTTGTTGTTGCTGCTGTTTAATAATATAAATTATTGGAAGTAAGAGACTGAAGGGAGGTGAGGCAAGGATAAATAGTTGTGGAGAAATCCACTTGAAAAGTAGAAGAAATGGGTGCGAAGCTGCCTTACAACACCATTGTAGTTGCTTCCTGCTCTAACTGCTTTCTCTAACTGCTCTGGCTGTCTCCCAGTGCAGCTTGTTCCAAGCAAAACGGGACTCTCAATGTATCGTTATCTTTGTAATTCAGAAGAGCAACCAAAACATTAAAAGATTATTACTAGACATAAGGTCACACAGGAATACCACAGTGAAGTCAGGAATTAAACCGTGCCTCCTCAGCTGCGAGTTAATACTTTAGAAAAGCAATCCACTGCAAAGGGAGCGCGGCGCAAGGAATGCCATCGTTAGGGGTTGGAATACTTCATTTAATCACAAGATAAACAACCTCTCCAGCTGTTTCTAATATTGCCAACTTATGCTTTTGATTGACATCTTGCCATGTTTGTGGAATTCTTTCTCTCAAGTATTTTAAAGAGTTTATATTGTGTCTAAATTGAAAGCTGCTTGGGTGAGGGACGATACCGAGAAGAGATAGGTAAAGGTAGCATAGGAACAAGAGGGTATAAGGGAACTTACATCCTCTTTAAAAGATAAGTGTGTAACAAGTGGCTGGTGGGTGAAGTAATTTATCTTTTTTAAAAGAACTGAAGCCCCCCTCCCCCCCCATAGTCTGTATTCCAGAGAGGCAAAAAGTCCTTTGTGGCAGATTTTATGCTTGAGTGTAATAATTTATTTTCTATGTCATAAATGTAAGGTAACAGACAATTTGGATGATGGCAGGAAGAAAAACATAAGGAGGCTTTATGAAGCTTAATTCATTTGTCGTGTCTTTGCACTTGAGTGGTGTTACATGAGGAGAAATTTGGCCTTCAAGCTAGCTTCTCTGCAAGCAGCATTCCTGGCTTTGCGTATCAGAGATGAAATTTGCTTGGAATGTTTGCTATAAAAATACCTACGCGTTAACTTACATTGGCGAGATAGGAACTTTGGCTTGACCTTTCTCCAGCTCTGATGTGGTAAGATCATTCCAGTACAGCAACCATAACTTAGGGAATGACTTGTAACTGGTGTTTTCACAGGCTTTGTTTCTGTGCAGGAACAATCCTTGGAATGAGCTGCCCTTGGAAATCAATGTTTTCTTTCAAACTCCGTATTTTCTGCTCGGGAGTGACCCGGGGTATGTTACTGGGCTTAATGCTGTAACAAAGCCATTTGGGAAATCCTCCCATTCAGTGTTAAGTATTGGACTGAATACTAAAAGCAAATATGCTGAGGAACAGCAAAGGACTTGATCCTTTTACAATTCAGTCCGTGTTTCTGTTTCAGGCACTGAAAGAACACTTTAATGGAACAGGAACTCCCTCTCACCCCTTGTTTGCAGTACTCCGTAGAGGGCTTTCCGGGGAGAGCCGCGGCCCCCTGCCAGGCGTGAGGGGGGCTGCAGGGCCGCGGCCACGACCCTCGCACCGCCGGGGCGGGGGGTGGGGGGG
>VZTV01006980.1:76939-90062 GCA_013400875.1 Anhinga rufa | reverse complement strand
TTTGATTTTCAAGCTGCAGGAGCTCCAGCCTGAGCACCTTGGAAGGGCCCACTTCACATGGTGAAGCTACAAAGGAAAAATAAGCTTGGTGCTTTGGGCTGTACTTCAGGCTCCTGCTTGCATGGCCCTCCCAGACCTGCTGCCCTCTGAGCGAGGCTGGGCCAAAGCTGGTCCCCAGCTGAGCCTGGTGTCTGCTGGTGCTGCCCATCATGTGTGTGTGTGTAAAGAAGAGGAGTTGTATTTGCCAGGATACTGCGTCCAGTCCTGCTGGTGCAAGACTGCAGCTCTCCTTCAGCAGGGCAGTACCCCAACAGCTCCCAGCCATGCCATCCAGTGAATCTGATCATGTCCTTTAACTCCTTGAGCACTCATCTTTGAACCTGCACCATTGTCTGGCAGGAGTCCCAAGAACGAGTGAAGGGAACCCAGGATGGAGGATTTGAGCACATAGCGGCGGATCCAGCCAGCACAGCAGCTGTGCCAGCACCCAAGCTGGCTTATAAGCAGGTTTGCCCATCCGTGGGACAGGCAGCTGGAGTCCAGGAGATGGCTGGCACAATGTCAGGCACAACATGAAGGGATACAGACCTGATGGAGAGTCAGGAAGAGAGAAGAGTAACGTTGGGAATGGGAACTTGGTGCTGAGGCTGAGCTAACACCAGAGAATTGAAGAGCTTGCAAATGAACCGGCTGGCCAGAAGCAGCTGGAGCATCACTGCAGTGCCACACCAAGAGCCATGCTGGGCCAGGCAAAAGTGGCCATTTGCAGAGCCAGGGACTGTCACCTGCCCTCCTACATGCAGGCATCACCAAGCAACTGTCACAGAAACACAGGACAGTGGGCGAGGACAGTGCCTCAGCAGCTTTTCAGCACTCGGCTCCTGCGGCGGGTTGTATAAGGGTTGCAGAGGGATCCACAGCATGCAGGGAGATGGTGGTTTTCCAGAGTGGGTGGCTGGGGAATCCCACCCTGAGTCACACAGCAGGAAAAAGAAATCAGTTTATTCAAATTAGCATTACTCCCTCTCCCAAACTTGTATGAGAGGAAGACATCTTTCTCCCTCCACCTTGCAAAGTGATGCAGCACTGACCTCTGCCCAGGTACCCTCAGGACACAGCAAAGGATGCGTAAGTGCCCATACACATATCACCTATAGCAAGCAGAGAAACAAGCAGATGGGCATTCCCAGTTCCACCTCTGAACTGACGCTCAGCCCAGGGAAAAGGAGAAAACTCTCACAGACTCCACTTACTTATTGACCAAGACCTCCTGGTGCTCTTGGACAACAACAGCAGTGTTTGGGTAACGGGACAAGAGATGCCATCAAAACACCATTTACAATCTGGTAACAAGTGCAGGCCCTGGTTCTGAGCTCAGCCCTGCTGCACTGAGCCATATCTAGTCAGCACCTGGCAATTCTTGACCCATTATTATTGGAAGCTCTTCTGATATAAAAAGGAAGTGCAATTTGGGGATGGCGAGAGTGCATCTTCTATAATCAAATTTTTCTAGCTCAGCAACAGTGGAACTGGCCTGTCAGGACACATTACCCTCAGCAGCAGCCGGACTCTCCCCCAATGCACCCCCAGCCCCCCTGCAGCTGAGCAAACTGGACTCAGACCCAAACTGTTCAAAACTGCTGCCACAGAGCACCAGAAAATCCAGAGCACCTGCCTTCTCACATCATGACCTCTCATGAACAAGCACAGAGAAGTACAAGGCTGGCCCCGAAGCACCAGTGCATCCTGCAGCAGCGCAGGGATTTTTATCAGACAAAAGCTGTTCTTGTCTCCCCCCGCAACCCAGAAAAGGAGAAGAAAGAAGAAACCAAGGTTTTAGCTCAAATCATACATTCTCATGCCATTTTACTACACAAGATGCTCAAATGCTTTGGAAACTTTTTCTTTGAGCCGTTGCCTTCCCATGCTGTGCAGATCCCCTCAGAGAGGGCTGCGACCTGCTCTTGCAGAGCAGCAGCCCTGAGCCAGAGCTCTGGCCCCAGGGGTCCCTGTTTGTCCCGCAGACGGGCATGGCCCTTTGCAGGAGCCACAGCCCCCCCCCGCCCCGAACGGCTGTACCTCATTCCATCCCCGGTACCCCCCCACGATGCTCACCCGGCATTGCTGCAGATTATACCCTTGGTTGGCTCCAGCCCTAAACAAGAGCAGACCTTGCATGCAGGGGGTTGCATGAACATCCCACGAGCAGGGATCAGGCTGGTGGGATGCACATCCCACTGCAAGCTTCAGCTTTTGGTTATAACTCCTATCACTGGAGGAAAACCTGGTAAATGGCCGGCAATGCACGTGAGTGACAGCCAGACACCTTACGAACCTCCAGACCTCCTTCTCCTGGTGAACATGAGGTGAAGAGCTTGGCAAACAGCAGGTTGTCATTGCTGGGAAATGAGAGACAGCCGGTGCTGGGCTTCAGTCCCAGCCAGGACACCAAGAGAGAAAAGTTATGTTTCCTCAGGTTTAACCTTCCTTTTTAAGTCACTGCACCCTACCTTTGAAGCAAATTGCTTTGCAAATACTGATTAATTTAACTTTACAACATCCGTCTTAAATAAACAGTATCTTGGCTTACAGATGGGGAAAATCAAGGCATGGAAAGGAAAAAAAAAAGAAGCAGAACCAGGAACAAAACACTCTCTCTGTGTTTTAACTACAAAATCATCTTTCCTCATTAGCAGCTAATCAGAACTACCAGAGGGGAAGAGATTACAGACAGGGTGGAGAGGGGAGTAACTGAAAGAAATACAGACATCAAAACAGATTTTCATTTATTTACTCATTCATCACAGTGAGTCACAGGCTTCAAGTTCGTTTGAGTCTGCGTTAGCCATGCAGGATTTTGGGATCCTGTCTCCAAAATCTAAAAAGTTAATAGGTCACAGCTGCACACCATCTCAGGAAGGAGAAAATCTGCAGTTTTGGGTTGGTCTCAGGAAGTCTGATATTGCTTTGCCTGCTAGATTATAAGAAACCACTAATCTTCCCTCGCCAGCCTCCTAATCTTTATGGCAATCCAGATACCTTATCTGAAACTTGCTTATTGAGAAGCAGCCCGGCTTGCATGGCAGTAGCTTGGGTGATAGTTCGCAGCGGCTCGCAGACCTGGGGGACGGCAGGCGGGGAGGCAGAGGTGGGTTTCGGCACCCAGCTGACCCAGCTGGCTGCTGTGCCACAGCCAGCGCAGGGCGACCCGTGCCATGTCAGCCAGCAGTGCTGCCGTCGGGAGCAAATCCACCAGTGGGGGAGCAGTTTGGTGAAGGCCAACACAGATGTCAAACATCAGATGTATGTTCTTTATCTTGGCTGCATCTGGGCTGAGCAGCCCCGGAATGAGGGTCCAGCTGGACTCAGAGTCCTGGGGCAGAGCCCACGTGTCCCTTCTGCTCTTCTGAACATCTCTGTGCACACTCCTACCCACCTTTGTATATTTAGACACCAAAATAAACCATCAGCAGTTTGGGGGCTTTTTTTTTTGCCCAAAACCAATTTGCAAGAAGCCGAGTGTTTTATTTACTGCAGGCAGAGAATGTCTCATCCTCAGACTTCCTTTTCTCTCCTTATTTCATCCTGACTTTCAAGAAGTGAAGAGGCAGGGTCCACAGCTTACTGATCTAACCACAATGCACAGCCACCGTGCCAGGCTGGCTCCAAGGTCTCCGGAGGGGACAAGCCTCTGTAACTTGCACCAGCCCCGGGATGCTCGAACAGGTCGTTACCTGCACAGCGCATTTCCTCCAGCATTTCCAGCCTTGCACACAAGCCCACTCTGGGAAATGAGGAACATATTTTTAAATAAGAGGAGGAAATGGTGTCTTTGTGTCAGGCAAGTGGAAGAAATCCAGGACCAAGAGACTGCAGAGCCTTTCCACTTCAGACAGCAGGTGCTCTCCAAGATGTGGTTATGGCAACAAAATAAATGATGGATAATTGCTTTTGTGACAACTTGCCAATTAAATTAGACTCAGCAGAATAACATAATGACAATTTGTTATGCTCTGGTGGGCACTAACACACCAATCATAATTAAATGCTATGACTGAAATAGAATGCTGCTGTACACAGGAATATATAACCCCAATTCCCTCCCAGTGAAACATTATAGGTTCAGACTTGATTTCAATTTCTGGAGGATAATAGCATTAGCGCACGTCAGAATGAGCTTGTAATATGCATACAGGCAGCAGCAGCACAGGGAGACAGACAGAGCCAAGGACAGCTGAGCCACCAGGGCTCCTGGGGGGGACCCACCCCAGCATCTCTGATGCTCCACGTTTCAAAGCAGTGGGGGACATCCTGAATCACTGCCGTGTCCCAGGAAGATTTCAAGTCCCTGGCCTGGGGGAGCATGCAAGTGAGTGACTGTCCCCAAGGGACCAGCCTGGTCGCCAGCACCAGGGCGAGAGCTCAGCAGGATGGGGCCACGGGGGTTTCTCACAGCTGTACCAACACTTATATTGTGCTCTGCCAGCAGAGTCCTCACACTCCTAAGCAGCCCCCTCGCAGCCCAGACTGAGCCATGGGGACACAATACAGCTTGCCCTTCCTTGAATGTTTATTAAAATGTTCATTAAAATAAAAATGTATCTGTAGCGCCCAATAGTGTACTTGCCCCGCAGCCAGGGTCCCTCTGGGGCTCAGCCCTTCCAGCCGACCCAGCCACAAGCAAGCCAGTTAGCCAAACTGTCGGTGGTTTGTATCAACTGATCAAAGAACTAAACGAGGAGTATGTCAGGTCCTGCGAGTACTTAAATTTTCCTGGTAAAAAAACAGCCAGCCTCTTCACCCTGAGCCACTGCTGAGCTCAACCTGCTGTTCTCATAGGGATGCTCTGACCCTCTTTCTGTTCCTCCTTCCTGTCCTGCCCAGGGTTATTGTCCTTCATCTTACTCATCCTACAACTGCTGGGCCAGGAATTACTATTACATGGGCATTTCTGGTGCTGGCAGAAGCAAAACACTAAAGAGAGCACCAATCCCAATTGTTAAAAAAGCGTTCTTTTAAAAACAAAACTAGGCAGATAGCAGGAACTGATGCTGCCGAGGTTTTGCAAATCCCCCCCAAAAGCAGAAGCCACCTGTGTGCCATCCCCTCTCCCAGTGTAGAAATTCAATATGCCACAACCTGCAGCGTTCCCCGAGCAGACAGGGCCTTGCTCTGACACCGCATACATTTTCCTGACAAATGAGTGTAAAATGCCTGGTGTGTCCGCCCGGCTGCCCCAACAGCCCTAAGGAACAGCAGCATCAGAGCCCCACCGTGGCAGGCTGCTCCCCAGGAAAGCAGCACCAAGCCCTGCTCCTTTAGGAAAGCCAGCAAGTTACTCAAACAAAAACTTTCTAAATTCAGGTGATGCAAAGACGACTATTGCCTTGATTCACGTGCCAAGCAATGAGACTGCCTCGCCTCTGGGTTACAGAGGCCATTATACTCTTTGATAGATCTCAGCATATATAAGGCAATTATAAAAACACAATAAATTCAAGCCAAGATCCTTAGAGGTACAGATTTCTGGAATATTCCAAAGCCCAAAATGGGGCAGATCTGAAGACCAAATGCGTATGTAGGCAAGGGTGCACAGAGGTAAATCACAGAAGAATACTACACTGCAGCAATGTCAGCATTTTAATATCTTACTTGGAGCCACATTTTTAAAACATTAAGTACTTTATTACCTGCCTCGATGAAGCCTGGCACTGGCAACATCAGATCACCTGTTTTTCCAGCAAAGCTGATGAATTATTTTGGCTGCTCTAGACATAAGACCTGATCCAATTAAATCCCAAGTTCCCCTGCCCTCAACAGCAGGCAGTCTGCCTGCACATGACCAGCAGTGTGGTCAGAGATGTGTTACGGCACAGTAACACATGCCCGGCTCTGCTAGGTGGGCGACCTCCTGAAAGGGCTGCACATTGCTGCGGGGGGCAGCTGCCTTCGGATTAAAACAGTGCCCAAGCTCAGGGCCCGGTCCTAGAGCCCTGAACTGGCATTCACTCCAGTGGGACACATCCTTCATACAAGCACTGACACTGTTTGGTAAAGCACCAGTCTGAGTAATGCTATGGCATCTCTAGGAACCTTCTTTCCGATCATTCATTGCACCAATATACCTGCATCATTTGCTGCCTCTTTAGTGATTTACCATCAGCACAGGACCTGTTGGCAACACACCACTACACGAGATGCCATTGTCCAGGGTCAGAAGCAGCCCTGAGTGACAGCCCCCCTGAATTTCCAAACGGGCAGAAGGCAGGGGTTTCCCCTCCCAGCACGCTGGACAAACACTGTGGCTGCTGCACAGCTGCTTTGCCCGTTTTGTTGCTAACGGTACACAGGTGGGCTAATCACAAAAGCAGCAGACTTTGCAACAGAGACTTCTAGATCCTATGATAGGACCCGCTAGAGAGCGGGCAGAGTTCTTCATCCTAAAATTTTCAGGCAAGGCCCACAATTTCAGGAATTGACCCTGGAAAACCTTCAGCCTGGCTTTCACAGCTGTAGAAGGGGTTACCGACTGCCTGCGATTGTCTCGTCTTTTTGATGCCTCAAGGAGTAAGGAACCTTGTAACTGATACTTTGGCATTTATTGTCACTTAAAAATAGCCTGGCAATCAGAGAGAGGAACTGCTACACACACCACTCATCTTGCAGGAGGAAGGAGGTCAGCAATTTTGCCCAGAAAAGGTCATACAGCTGCTCTGTAATGGGGTATAGGATTGCAAGGCAGTGAAAGCTTCGCTCCAGCCATTAACAAGTGTTACAATGGCAGAGGACGGGTTTGCCCAAGCATTAGGAAATTATTCCACTGCATGAGCTGCCCCGAGAAGGCAAAGGGCAAGCGACAAGGTCATATCTGTGTCCTTTGCCTTGAAACCCAAGGAGCAGCCCTTGCCTTCCCCAGCACAGGCAGCAGGCAAACAGCGGGCATGACCGAAGGTCAGTGCTGGGTTTCACCATACTCTGGGGCTCTCCCCCGGCCCCAATTCCCTTGGTGTATCTTGTACCCCCCTAGCTGTGCATCCTGCTTGCTCCCAGGGGAAACTGAGATTTCTTTTCAAATATTTTTGGTGAAACTCGGACTTCTCCCCACACCAGCATCAGCCAGCAGGAGAAAGGCAAGGCTGACGTTACCATCGCACGCATTTTTCATGCTGCTTGGGACCAGCTACCCGCTCCGGCCAGGCGGCATGGGGTGGAAGCAAACACCCCCGCCGCGACACGGGAGGGTCCCCATCACCACTCATCCCTTCCTCCCGGTACACGCAGCAGGACCGGCTGTGGAAGGGGGCTCGGGGGAGCCCTCCCACCCACGGGGCCGGCAGCGGAGCGCGGCTCCCACCTAGCGGGGATCCCCGCCACGGCCCATGTGCTGGGGGGACCCCCACGGCCCGGCCGAGGGAGGGCTGAGCCATCCCACCGAGCTCCCATCCGAGCTCCCCAGCAAACCCTCCTCCCGCGAAGCTGCTGACCTTTTGCTGACAGCTGGAGGATAAATGCTTGATAAATAATAAATAGCTCACCCCAGGCTCTTGCTTAAACCTTTTAATTAAAGTAGTTGAGTTACTCTAAGGTCGCGGTGATTGTTTGATGGATGCGTTTGCTGTGCTGGGATTGAAATGCCAAACACAGAACTCTGGTCGTAATTGTGTTTTCTCCTAATTACACCAAATACTTAAGTTCACATCCTTTACCCAGTAGGTTCCCTATTACCCCCCAGCTGTAACAAACCTGCAGAGTGGGAGAACATCTCTACCTGCTTCCCCATCCAGAGCCACTCAGCTGGAAGCATCCCCACCGCCGCAGCCAGCCAACAACCTGCCCGAGCCCCAGAGGCTGGCTCTGCCCTGCAAGCTTCCAAGAAATAATTTCCTGATTTACATGATGTGAGGGCTCCCACCACCCCACTGAAAGTGTACGCTCCCGTATGTATTTCCAGGTTTTCCCGCTAATTTGGCCACTTAACCTGCTTCAGAATAACAGTGTGCTCACATACCAATGAAGCATACAACTGCAAGCACACCACTGCTTTTTAGAGAAGTTTGGCAAAGCGTGGAGGACAACTACACACTCCCATCCGACAGCCAGGTTACACCACTGCTGCACAAATCCAAGTTTCTTCGCACTTTCTAAGTCAGTTTGGCTTACCGGACAGACGAGGTTTGGGCTATGAGTGGAAGGGCAAGTTGTAATAAACCTCTCGCATGTGATCATGAAAACTGATTGTTAAGAAGCTGGGCAGTCACCATAATTTCAGATGTAGAAGGGGAAGAAAATAATGATGAGGCATCTTTTACTCCCACCCCTTGGGCCACAGCTGCACATGAGGGTAAATCCGACCACTCCCCAGCTGAGCCCATTGCAAAACAGCTGGTCCAGCTGGGAGTGCTCTGCCTGGGGGAGCCACCCCAGTGACTTTGTCCAACACAAAATAAAAGAGAAAATTAATTCCAACTTTCTTCTTGTCTGCTCTGCACAGGAACTCGCTCAGGGCACACCGCAAGGCTGCTGCTCTAGTCTGTGTTCTAAATTTAATATGTTATTGCTCAGTGTGCTTCAGATGACTAAAGGAAGGCACCGCCAAGCTCAGTAAAGATGCAAGGATGAAGCGAGTTGCAGCAAATGATAGAGGAAAAAGCTCTTTAAGTAATGTTGGCAATTTTTTTGAAGAAGCGACAACAAACAGGAGACCACCGAGCTGTGAATGAAGCGAGTGAGAAATAGCTCATGTGTTATTGCATCTAACTTCATAGCACTTCTTTTAAAGTACTTCCATTTGCAATTTTTGGCAAACTAAGAGCATCATCATCAACAGTTAAAAATGCAAAACAGGATGCTCAAAATAAAATTTTACCTCTGAAAAAATCCACAAAAGACAAAGGCACAAAGCTGCAGCGTGGGAGACACTGAGCTGTTTGTCTGTCTTCCCTTGGGCTGATGATAATCATTTGGCCCAAGCAAGAAAACCATGCACAAGGAGGGAAATTCGCATCCCAGCTGCCAGAGATTTCCTAAGGAGGGCAGCTCGCCTTGGTCCTCAGCCAAACAGAAGACTGCTGCGATCAAGGGAAACCTCCATCCAAAGGCTGGCTGCGAATGATGGAAGGGCTTGCTACGATTTACTCTCAGTTCATGTCTCCTCTCCAGTGCTGTTTCAGGCTGAATCCCATTTAATGCATTTTTGTTTACATTAACATTTCTCCTACCCTTGACCCAGCACAGTAGTTCCAAAACTTGGATACTGGAGGTGGCTGCATCCTCTGGAAGGGGCTGCTATGTATGGATTTAGTGAGTCAGGCTGGAATTCCTGCTCCACATGGAAGAACCTTGCTCAGGCAGGCATACGGGCCACCAAGATCTGGTCTGGAAAGAGATCCTCCAGAGCTTGCAGCTACAGCCCTGCTAAGACACAGGGCTTTGCTCTTTGTAATAAAATCTTGCACTCCTCTAGAATTACAGGGCAGAATTAGGAACAAAGTTTGACCTTCCAAGGATAACTGAGTAATTCTACGCTGCTACCAAGAAGTGAATAGAGCCACACAAAAATGAACCACGGGTATTTTTAAATCCTCGTTTTTACTGCTGTACAACACAGATTTATAAGGCAGTTTTCTTGCATCACGCACAGCAGCAGCATCACAAAATTGTGTTGTGGAGAATGTGTCTAGGAGGTAGGTACGAAACCAAAAGAGAAGCCCCTCCTTGTCCTTGCAGGGAAGAGCCAGACAAGGAGGGAAAGATTTGTTTGACGTGATTCACACCTGTTGGTTTGTGGTGGTGGTAGTCTGGGGTTTTTTTAAAAAAAAGGAAAAAAAAAAACACAAACAAAAACAGGAAAAACACAAAACAAAACCAGTAATTGTTTTTCATATAGCCAAAAGTCAAAATCTTTAATACAAAACAAGCTCAGCCCAGGAGGTTGCAGGCACAGGAAGCCCCGAATCCTAGCAAGATTGATTGTTATTTTTTTTACGTCGTTCTATGCCAAAGTTTCCGTGACCATCTCTGTAACAACACTGAACTTTCCCTCCGGCAAAGAGCTGTAACATTGCATCTTTCACACTTCTGAGGTGACCAATTTCATTAAGAGCCACTAAAAAACCGCAAAGGTCCAAATTACCTGGCCTTGTTACGCTTTATCCTATTCTGAATTTAAGCAAATGATGGACTAGGAAGAGCATATTATTACATTTATATAAACAGTGACTCTTCTCAATTAGCTATAAAAAGCTGACGCTTCAGATGGCTGTTACAACGCGTCAGGCAAGCAGTGCTGCCATTTCAACAGCAGGACTGTCACAAGGCCTGTACATCCCATGCAAGAAGGTAAGAAACATCTTTGCTGCTGGAAATAAGACACTTGAAGAGACAGAACTTCCCATTCTTAAAGAAAATGTTTAATTTTCCACTTTTATACTCATATTGTCCAACTCATGATTTGAGATAACATTCTTGAACTTCAAAAAAAGGAATTATCTCCATTTTGCAAATGGAGAGATGGAAGAGAACGTACACCCTCCACATGATCACGGAAAGCGCTAGAGCTGGGTAACTGAGGCGTATTCCCCCTAAGAAAATGTCTCGTAACCATGAGATTGCGGAGGCAGAAATGCCGGCTCCTGTGCAGGTGACCGCCACAGCCAGGGCACATCCTGTAGCTCAGCATCACAGGACAGCAGCACGGCTGTTAGGAGGGCAAGGGATTTTCCTTCTGTGTTTCTGCCAACTCTGGCGTCTGCTCCTCCTGATCTTTCTTCTTTTCCTGTATCTCTTCCAACACAGTTTGAAGCTGCAGGTGTGATACAGAATCCCTAGTTTCAACATCCTGATGATCCTCTTGTGCGACCTACAGTTAAAGACAGACAATCACCAAAAAACAGGGTTGTAGAGTTTCTGTCGAAGCATAACTGAAGAGAGCAACAGAAAGCAGTCTGTATGTCCAAAAAGAAGCTGATAGAAAAGTTCTAATTCATGCTTAGATTATTTTGAAGGTACAATACAGTGTCAAGGTATTACCAGGGCAAGAAATTTAAAATGACACTGCTGACCTTCAAGCTAATAGGTGAAAGAAAGTTAGTGATTTAATCATTTCACATGCTCCTTGGACAGCACACATTAAACAGAAGCAATTTCTGTTCCTCTCCAGCCTCTTTTATTGGGGAAAGCACTACAGACACTTGGCCCAGAGATCACTGGATAATGAGGAGAACAGAGAGCATATTACAAAGAGAATAATAAATTAATTTAGCTAACAGTTTAAAACTGTAGCTTTTATAAATACCTCTTATCCCTTCTTCTTGAGGGTGTTCAACTAAAAAAAAACAGCATTCTCAGAAGAAATGGCAATCAGTTAGTCATGAACAAGGTAAAAGATTTCTGACCAACACAGAGCAGCCATGTTCTGCTCTACCTGATGTGCTGTTCTAGAAGCATCTCCAATTTTATTTTTTACCCCAGTTTTTGTTAAGAGTTACATGACAATTGCCTGAAGTAACGAGGAAGTGGACTCCAAGTGCCCCGGGAGCCATTTCCCCTCTTGTACATCAGGAAAAACAAAAAGCAGTGGCAGGAAACTTTGGACAGTTGTTTTGGACAGTTACTTTCTTGGCAAAAATATAAGTAAACAACCCCCAGATTACAAAACTGTCTTGCTGAGAATTTAATTCAGACTAACTCAACATTAAGGGCCTGGGAGTGAAGTTTTCTGAATCCACTGGCCAAGTAACTCTGTGGATACTTCATACTTACTTTATCTGTTCCTCTTCTCTGTAAAATTATCCCACTGGCTAAAAGGGCTTTTCCTGTTTCTTCAAACAATTTTTCCTCTTCAATTTTTCCTTCTTCTTTCAGTTCATAGAATTTCTCAACAAACCTAGATTTCAAGATTGTATTTTTACTCTCACAAATAACATTTCAGTTCATTGACTTAAGAGGAGAAAGGAACAAGTTTCAGAAATATTTCTAGTTTAATTATGAATAAATTTTACCTCTGACAAGTAGATTTGTAGTTTGATTGCGACAGGTCAAAAGGTCTTGGACCGCTGCCATAAATTCTGTAAAACTTCCTATTGAAAAAAATAAAGAGAGTTTCATTTTTCAAACCATCAAAAAGGGATATGTCTTGGAATAAACAAAAAACATCTTGAGTCAGTTAATTTAGGCCACAACAAAAAGCATTCACATAAGTATTTCTCCTTTTCCCATTAGCTATTATGTTACACAAAGATATTCCTTCCAGAATTTTTTAATTGTTTTAATAAACCTAGTTAATCTTCACCACCACTGGTGAGTCAGAGGAGCACTGTAACTTCCTCACAGAGGGCTTACAGTAGCCCACCCAATACAGCTTACAGGAGTTCTGTGCTGTGCAGGCAGCTGCCTTTTATTGTGGCCTTTCAGTACTTAAAGGGCTGTGGGGAGGATGGAGTCAATCTCTTTAGCAAGGCTTGTTGTGACAGGGGTAATGGTTTTAAACTGAAGGAGGGTAGATTTAAACTGGGTATAAGGAAAAAATCTTTTACAATGAGGGTGGTGAAGCGCTGGAACGGGTTGCCCAGAGAGGTTGTAGAGGCCCCATCCCTTGAGAAATCCAATGTGGGGTTGGATGGGGCTCTGAGCAACCTCATCTGGTTGAGGACGTCCCTGCTCACTGCAGGGGGGTTGGGACTAGAGACCTCTAACGGCCCCTTCCAACCCAAACCGTTCTGTGATTCTATGATTTTCTGTTGCAGGTGAGCCTCCACCTGAAGCGATGCCTTTTGCGCCTCTGCCAGCGATTATAAATACGTGGGCAATAACACGGGAGAAGCACGTAATGCAGTTTCTCCGCGACAAAAGCAAGCAGAGAAAACACCGCACGAAGGACCAGTGACAGCGAGGGCCGCCGTCTTCCCTCCACGGGGCTGGTGACAAGGGGCAGAGGAAGGTCTCCGGTGCACGGCAGAGCTCAGGCACCCCTCGGCGGCCGTCCAGGGAGGCGAAGCCGTCACTCACGCTCGCACTTGGTCCTCCTGGTAGAAGATGGGAGGGATGACATCCTTCACCTTGCCGTAGCGCGGCCGCGGCAGCCGGTAGACGGGCTCCCTCAGCGGGGGGAAAGCGGCGTAGACGT
>VZTV01006980.1:46989-76861 GCA_013400875.1 Anhinga rufa | reverse complement strand
GACCGGGCCGCCGCCAGGGCACGCAGCCAACAGCCGAAGGCCGGCAGAGGAAGGCGGCGCCCAGGCAGCGCCAGCCGATGGCCGAGCGAAAGCGCGGCCAGACCGCGTGTCCCGTCCCCCCCTCAATTTAAAGGGCCAGCGCGGACACGAGGGGCCGGGACCCGCCGCCCCGGCTGAGCAGTGCAGCCTTCCTTCCGCCCTCGCAGCCCGGCCGTGGCTCCCAGGGAGGCCGAGGGACACGGGACGGGAGCCCTTTCCCTGGGGCGGCGTCTCCCCTCAGGGCATGGCCAGCCCCAGCCCCAGCCCCAGCCCGGGAAGGACCCGGAGTCCCGAGGCCTGTGGGAAGCCACGTCTCAGGCGGCCCCTGCCGCCGCGTTTTGCACCCGAGGAGGTGGCGGCAGCGTGGGGCCCCCGCAGCCCGCACCTCGTCCCCAGCTGGGGGCCTGCCCAGCGCCCCACCGTGCCCGTGGCGGCTCCCCCCGAGCAGCTCGGGAAGCCGGTGCCCCAGGAGAGCCGGGGCCAGGGAGCGCCGGGCCTGACCCCGGCGACCACCACCATTGCCCTCACCTTCGCCCCCAGCCCAGCCTTCGGACGCGCTCGCCCCACCAGCAGCTCTGAGCATCCAGCCCCTGCGTCCACGTTATAGCCGCTGCTCTCTGCAGGAGGTGCTGTGGACAGGCAAAAAGGAAGGGCCGTGTCCCGAAATACCAGGGTCCTCCTTAACACCAGCCCTGGAATAAGATGACACCAGTTGTGCTTCCCTAAAGCCGCCTTGGCCTCAGGGCTGTGAGCGCTGGCAGACCAAGAGGGCGGATAAACGCCAGCCACAAAGGCAGCATTTGTCACCCCGCGATGCTTGCTGAACACATGCGGAGCCTGGCAGGGCGGCCTGGCTGCCATCTCCAGTTTCTGCTGGAGCCGCTGGTGCTGCCCCGCTGCCAGCCTCGGTGACGGGGGAGGACAGCTGCCCGGGAGGGAGGAGCGGGACACATCAGACACTGCGTGCTGCGCCTGTGCCTCCTCAGTGAAGCCATTTCTCTCCACACAGCGGGAATGACGTCCCCAGAGGCCAGGGCTCATCTTCTCCACCCATAGCACTGTACATCTGCCCTGTCTGCTGTCCCCCAAACTGAGCACCGCTATGTTCCCATGGCAGCCGAGGAGCTCGGTGGTGGTGACACTGGGCTGCAAACCATCACCAGCAGCAGGATGCGGGGAGGATCAGTCTCACCCCGGTCACCTTTTGGTGTTGGGTCTCACCCAGACAGAGACCGAACGGTGGGGTTTGCTACTGTGGTTTGCACAAGCCCTGTCCCAGGGGACGCACCATGACCTGATCCTGCCCTCGGCAGCCCCAGCACTGCTTGCTGGGCCCAGGAGGTGGCAGCAGACGGTGCCTGGCTGCCCAGCACAGAGCCCCAGTCTGTATTTTTTACCTTGATTTATAAACTCCAGCAGCTACACCCAGGCTATTTGCCCTGTGTAAACAGCCTTCCCCCAGTCAGCGTTTCCACCAACCTGGCCTGGGAGACGTGCGTGGCAGGCAGCGATGCCTGGTCACTAGGTGCAGCCCTTAGCTTGGGAATGAGCTGATAGGGGAAAAAAAAAAACAAACGCATCCCTCCTTCCATCTTCCAGCCTTGGGAAGGAAGGGGGCAGTAAATTTCCACCGCAGACTGACAGCCAGCAGGTACTCGATGCCGACCTAAAACACCTCTAGCGTTTGTCATCATCTGACCACAGTTTTCAGTCCTAGGCTTTTCAGCTGCTGGTTTTCTTAAAACAGAGTTTTGAAAGAAAAACCCTTGCCCCTGTAGAGCAAAAGAATTCAAAAGGGATTTGCTGGGACCGCTCCAGGGCTGCATCTGAGCTGCTCAAAGGACTGGGCAGGCCCTGGTCTTTTCAGCTCTTTGAAAAAGTCCTGGCTCCCCCCGTGGGTTTGTAACAGCTTGCTTGGCCGCCGCAGGAAGGCAACATCGAGGGTTTCTCCAGCATTTCAATGCTTTTGACATTTAAGGCAAGAATGCCTTAGCTTTTTCCAGCATCTTCTTTCACAGGGAAGGTTTCCAAGCCACACGTGAAGCTGGGGAGCTCTAATCCTGCCAGCAACCAAAAGCTGCTCGCAGGCAGCTGGCACAGGGCAAGCAGACCCCGGCCCCGGCCCTTATGGGAGCACAGCCCCATCCCTGCAAGCAAGGGGGATGCTCTGCTGCTGCCACACAGAGCTGCCCACGAAGCACCATGTCCTGCAGCCTCTGCAGCTCCCCGCCACAGGGAAATAACCCTCCTCCTGCAAGTCCTGGGCCGCCCACAGCCCAGGGGAGGTGGAGGTATGGAGTGGTCCCCATGGTTCACAGCCCCACTGGTGAGGCACTGCCTTGCTACGGTTGCCCCAGCAGGTATTTCTCATGGGTGTCACAGCCTGGACAGGCCAAAAGTCCTGCTTTTCCCCAAAATTAAGTGCTTGAGATGGAGGTTTTGGGTGCTGGCTGGTGACACAGGTGGCCAGCTCTTGCAAGCGGGGCTTGACAAGCACCTGCCCATCCCTGGTAGAGACCCTTGCTCACTTTTGGGTCCATAGGATGCTTTTTGAGCCTCCAAGGAGTTTCTCACCAAAAGTTTTCCTCCCCCAGCCTGTTGCTGGGATCATGAAAGGAAGGGAAAGCCAAGGTCAGTGCAGAGCCGGCAGCTCCCTACGGGAGTGGTGCTGGGGACCAGCCCCTTCGGGAGCAATTCCACCACACCGTCCAGCTCTACACTCTCCAACGTCACAGACCCGGTGACCCCACCAGCTCGGCACAGTGCGGAAATGTGCAGGGCTGGAGATGAATAACATATATTTCAGAAATAATTCATTATAATAATGTATTCCCATTCCACCAGGAGACAAGGCAAAGGAGCCAGACTGCCTGCTTGACAGACGCGGAGGAGTTGCTGTGCGATAGTTAATGAAACAGTTTAAAGAAAACTCACACGCCTCATCCCTGAGAGGCTTGTTATTTTCAGAATGAAGCGGGTAAGCCACAGCATTTTTCCTTTTCCGCTCTTTCCTGAAAGGCAGGTCCCCACACACGTAGCTGGCCACAGGCATGCTGGGAGCTTCCACAGGGACCCGTGAGCACAGCCACCAGTGCCAGCGTGGGTTGGCAGTTCTGCTTTCCAACACACTTGGTGCCAGGACCATCTCCCTGGCGCAGAGTCCACCCTCACAGCCTCTGACACCAGTGGAACCCTTGGCATTGGACCCTGGCCAAAACCCTAGTGTGGGGACAGCAGAGGGGAGCAGTGGGTGCCCCACATGCCCACCGTGCTTTGGGGTGATGTTGCTTTGCCTGCCGAGGTAAAGCAGGGAGAAACGGGGACAGGGCATCCCCAAAGCATCCTCACCTGCCCCAGGGCTTTCCCCGAGTCCTGGGCTCTCGCTGCCACTTGCTGTGAGCTCCCGGTGCTCTTCTCATGCTCTCCCACAACAGGCACCGGAGGGAACCTGCTCCTGAACCAAACATCCTGCTAGGTGGAAGCAGGAATTGCTCCTGGATGGAGAGAGGAGTTCACCAGCAACGGGTCTCCCACAGCGCTCACTTTCTCAAGAAAATCATTGGATGCAAATTCTGCACCAACATGAGCAGGGAGGCAACAAGCCAGGGCCGCTTTTGGCCATCCGCAGCCATGAAGGGTACAGCTAGAGCTGGGCTACAGCTAGCATTTCCCTCCCCAACCCCATTTCTTTTTTTCCCCCTCTGTAAAGAAATGGGAGCAAAAAAAGCAAAATACACTCAAGTGTTAAGAGTACAACAGGACAGGACTTTATTATATGAATTACTATTAAACATCTTTAAGAAAAAATCATTTATGGAAATAAATTCTAAAATAGCAACACTCACAAACATCACAGATTTTTTCATTTTGTTTTGTTCTTTTTAAACATTGTATAGAAGTGATACAAACGTCACTGAGAATTGTACATTTTTATGTAAGAAATGCATTTTGGCTCCCAAGCTGGTTTGAGTGTCCTTTCTACTCATTAAACCTGATTTTTTTCTTTTTAAGGACATAAAAATAATCACTCTTCATCCTCCATTAAAATGATGCTTTGTGCCTCCAAGATATTTTGAAATGGCTACAGTGACATCATTCAGAGAGGCTTTGCCTAGCCTAGGATATTTAAGGGCGAGTTGTTAGACCGTGTTAGCGAAGACATCCCCAAGGCCCCGTGAAGTGGACGCTGCCAGCCCGCTGCCAACCCTCTGCGCTCACGGGTGCAGTACCCACTTTCGGCGCAGGACCCTTTGCGGTTGGCACACGTTGCCAGACCCACCCAACACAAAACCTTTGCTGGCAGGGTAGACAGAGCTAGCAAGGCCAGGGGGTTCACACCCACCGCGTCCAGCGAGCGGAGGTTGCACGGTGACACCCGTCCTGTCCCCTCCCCACGGCCCCCACGCTCCAGCCCACAGCCCCCAGGCTGCCCTTCCTCTCCCTGTTTTCTCACAGGACAGCCCTGCTCTCCAGCAGGCAGCCCTTCACGGGCTCCGTTGGGTCCCGGGTAGCACCGCAGGGAGCGGAGGGTGCCGGACGCCTCAGGGGCGTGCTCAGCCAGCCCAGCCCGAAGCAAAAGCAGAGGCAGCCTGCTGCCTCCTGGCTCCTCTCCAGTAGCAAACTACAGCTGGATTACAAAGATGACTCGGAGGCAACGTGTCAACTAATGTGCAGGCTGAGCAGGCAGGGGAGAGGAGGAACAGCGGCATTTACCACTACGCCACTTGCCGCTGTTAAAAGCCAGTGGTTCCAGCAGGACTGACCTGTGATGCGATGTGAAACGTGGCTCGCCCAGCATGAGACTGCCAAAGAGAGCTCAACGCGATCCTCCACAGCCACAGGACAATGCAGCCCATCCTCCAGCAAGGACAAGGAGCACAGCAAACCCTCCAAGGGCTTGGCAGCGGGAAGACAAGCTGCAAGCGCCTGGGCAAAAGTGCTTCGCTGCCTCTCCTCCTTGCACGCTAGACCAGCCCTCCAGTAACAACCTCCTCGGCTGGGAGGCGCAGAATTTCCTTCCTGCAAGAGCCTGAGCTCCTGCCCGACTGCCTGTCAGTGCTTCCTGCACTCATGGAAACTTTGCTCAAAGTTAAGCCCTCGGTAGCTAAGAGGCGCTGGAACATTGACAAGCTGATATGGTTCCAAGCTTGATTTTCTTCCAAATATGCAGAGAACTGCTTTGGACTGGGAGGGAGTAACAGAGGGTAGGAAAGGAGCCCCTCCTCTCTCTCCACCAGCCTCAGGCTGGGAATAAAAGTCCCACCCAGGACTAAAGGGCCTTCTGTTCCCAGTGGCAAAGCCCCAGCTCCACACTTATCCCCTTGTGCCTGCAGATGCGCTTGCACCCCGAGCCACGCAGGGACACGCGCCCCTCCAGACACCCATCTTACCCCGCACAGTGCAGAGCAGCCCAGTGCAAAGCACGCTGTGCCTCTCCGGCACCTCCCTCCACCCCGACAGCTGAGCATGCAGCAGGGAGCAAGGCAGGCGGGAGCCTGCACGCATCGAGGCAAGGCCAGCATGGCTTGGGATGGCTTAACCTGTCGGCCGGGCTGCCACGCCTCAAGGCATGCTCCTCTCTCCTTCCTTCAAAAGAAAATGAGCAGACACCAAAGCTGGGATCGGCTTGGTGGGGTGGGTCTTCTGCTGCTTTGATTTTAGGAACCCAAAGCTCACTGGTAACCTGAGGCGCTTCCAGCCCCATGCAAACAGCCTGCCCTTGCCCTTGCCACCCCGGGGTTTGGCTGAGCCCCGGTGCTGCTGGGAGCGCTTGGCTTGTGCTAATGGGACACTACCCAGACCCTGCAGCCCCAGACTCCTCGAAGCAGCCCCAGTCCTGGCCAGGGACCAGGGAGGGGGCAAAGCACACGGGTCCCCACCGATCCCCGCTGCGGCTGCAGGGGCGACGGCGCTCAACAGGTGCACCAGCTGTGCCGCTTATGGGGAAAGAAATCTTGGCGTCCACTTCAAAGGCATGCGGACTCCGGGTGGGTTTGAAAAGGAGCCTGTTGGGAGCCAGCGCCTGCAATGTGGGCTTTTGTTACCAAACCCCGTGGAGAGGCAGGGAAAACAGTTGCGTGTGTGTTTGATGGCTGGGGTTTCTGCGTCTGCCGCCTTCGCAGCTCCGATCTTGCAACATTTGTGCTGGTTCACAGGAGCCAGAAAGTTAAACAGGCACGTCTGTAGCCACCTCCTGCATTTAGCAGTAAACAGATTATGCCAATAAAGGAGCAGAAAATGTGCTGGCGGGAGCGATTTCTGACTTTATGCTCATCACTCATTACTTACACAGGGAAGGAATTTGTTTACGTAATTATTTTTAGCCTGATAGCATCTCCGAAAGCTGCAAGGATTCAAGTGCTGCCTGCCAGCTCACCCAGCCCTCCACTGTGCTCCCCAGTCAAAAGAGCCTGGGGGTGGGCACAAGGAAGGGTGCTCTGCTCCTGCCACCCAGCCAGCCCCAGCCCTGCACCAAACCTGGCAGCGCTTGCAAGCCCTTGTGTGAACCCTCCATGCCAAAAACGCCTCTGCCGGCCTCAGCTGCAAATCCCCCAGCTCAGGCTTTACATCTTACCTATGGCGAGGGGCATCCCCGGAGCCGCTGAGTGCCCTGCCTGGCAGCCGGGACCACCAGCAGCACACTGTGCCCGGCAGGATGTGTCCTGCTTCAGCAGTGAGGGTTAAACTGATGCGATATCCAGCCCTTGGTGCTGGCCCGCTGTCCTGCCCCACAGCAGCACCGGCCAGCCGGGAGGTGAGCCACACCATGGCCCACAAAGCGTCCGGACTTCAAGGCAGTTTTAGCAATGCCGAAGGCAAAGGTTTAATTCAAAGTGAAATGCCTAGGAAAAGAAGGCCTTTCCTTTTATAAACAATTTATATTATTTGACTATTACCTGATCTGAATCTCTGCTCATTACTCCTAGCAACAGTAGACAACAGCTGTTAGGTTCTCTTTCTCACGTGGGTTTTTTTTTCCTGTGTGCGCAGAGTAAAGTTACATCAGATCACTACAGAGATATGTTCAGTACTCCAGCCAAGCAGATCCCACATGTGAATGCATCCTCTTTAGTACAACTGATTTTCATTCCTCCTGTGACGCCACTCGGACCGAGAGAGCAGACGGGACGCTGCTCCTCCCAAGTCTGAGCTCCACTGGCTCCTCCACAGCAGCTCACATCAGCTGCTGGCATTTTTTTCCTTTTTTTTTTTTTCCTTTTTGGCTGATTTGCTAGATAGGAGTTGTTTTCAAACCGCTGGTAAGAAAACATTGTGCCTCACTTCAATACTTGTACTTCAGAGGAGTACAACAGCAGAGGGGGAACAGCCAAAAAACTGCATTATTTGTTGGGTGTTTTTTTTCCTTTTTCAGCCATCTTCTTATGAAGCTTTGTGCACATTCTGTGCCAGCAATAAACCCCAGTGCTAGGACCTGGAGGGGAAGACACAGGGAGGGAAGGAGAATGGCACATGCTAAGCCTCAGTCACGCCGTGGCCAGCACCGGCACTGGCCCATCACGGCACCCAGGGCAGTTAGCAGCTGCAGCACCCACAGCCACCAATGGGTCTTGTCCCCACCCAGACATGCTCTGGACCTCACCCAGAGCACCTGGCTCCCTCCTCCAGCCAGGACAGACCGATGGACAGGGCCATTTGCATGCTCACTAGGAAGCATACTTCTCTAGGTGTTTCTCACCATTTACTGCCCTTCCTTCAGCGTCTCCTCCTCCTCCCGGAGTTGCTGCCTCCGTGCTTGGAAATCTTCATCTGAAAGGCAGAGGCAGGCAGGGACTGTCAGGGACTGTAGTCACTTCCACGCCAGAACACTGGCCACCATGCCATAGTCCCAGCCCCAGCAGCTACCCCTGTGGGGAGGTAGCCCAGGCCCTGCCCTGGGGTAGGGATTTCCTCACCCAGACAGACAATTCCCAGGGACTGGGATGCAGGGACTCTCTGCCAGAACACGCCTGAGAACACTGGAAGGAGGTTTTGGCCCACAGGGGCATTTCTGCCATGTGACTGCATCCGAGCCACCCCTGGTGTGGTCCAGGCTGACACAAAACCCACTGCCAATACCCACCTCTGTGCCCTGACCCCATGTTACGCACCCTGCAGGACTGCACATCCCAGCTGCAAACCCCTGAGGCTCCCCAAAAGAGGAGATCCTGTCCCTGGTCACCTCAGCAAGCACATGCTCACAGGAGAGCCACACAGGACCAGTTTGAGTCTGCTTGAGGGGTGGCCATGCCCTGGTACAGACCTGATGGCAGCCATCCCCAAGCAGAGCAATGGTGTGGGACAGGACAGGGCTAGGCACCGCAGGACTTCAGCTAGCTGTGCTGAGCACAGCACACCCAGCACAGCATGGCATGGCACAGCATCACATGGTGTTTCTTACCGCATGAATGTCCTTCAACATCGTCGAGAAGATTTGCCGTGGAAGCTGCCGTCCCCAGCCTGTGCCCTCTGCTAAGAAAAACCAGTCATGGGGCCAGGACATGGCCAGAATACAACAATCACCCTTCCCCACCCATGGCCCAGCTGCAAGAGGCAGCCGGGAGGCTCCAGCCAGACCACAGCCTTGGGGAATCCCCAGGAGCACCTGAGCAAGGCTGCTCTGACCACCCTGCACCCCCCGCAGTTCCCCATCCCCTTTTAGGATACACCTGGTGCTTCAACAAGTGTTTTCTTTTCGATTTCCTCATCTTCGTTTTGGAGAAGGCTCTGGCGAGTTCAAATAGCTTCTTGCGCGTGGCTGGAAGGAAGCAGCCAGGTGAAGGTCTCACCCCAAAACCCCTCTCAAAGCCCTCCCCACGGGCGATGGGGAGAAGACAGCTAGGACCAGCGGTGTAAGAGCCACCCGTGCCCCGATGCCCCATAGCAATACCCTGGGTTTGCCTGGGAACACCAGGGCTGCACAAGGCTGCCAGGCTCAGAGAGACAGGTCCTGCAACCAGCAGGGATATGTTGGTCCCTGGTGGGGAGTGCTGATGTTTTTACCCTTTCCCTGGGACCTTCCCTACCCATGACAGACCCACATATCCCCAGTGTCTCAGCTGGCTGCGGCCCGAATCAAGCTGCCCAAAGACCTCAGTCTATTTTGCAATGGGAGAAGCGGGCTGTGACTTGCTATGAGGAAACAATTGGAAAAGGGAGAGTTACAGCAAACCCTCTGCTTGCTTTTCTAGGATTCACACAAACCCTGCTCAAAAATTCCGCTATTCCCCAACACCACCTGCATCCTCAACTCACGACACAACACACACATGCACCAGGGACAGATGGACAGTACAGAGCTGGGGCATCAAGACACAGGTCTCTGTCTCCTGTCCGTTGTGCTGGCATCCAGCCCCAGCCTGTGGCATAGGCACTCCCTGTCACTAGTGAGGGCCAGGAGGAGAGCACCATAGGGTGGGGATACACCAGCCCAGGACTGTAAAATGCAGACAGAAACTCAACCCCAAAGCACTGCTGCCAGGGCTGAACACTGAGCACAACGTGCCACTGCAGCATACAATGGCCTGTGCCTTGCCCGCCAACGTGCCAGCCCTCTGTGTGACTCGCGGGGTAATGGGGGCGCAGGTGCCCAGCTGCCAAGAGAGGTGACAAGAAAACCACACACACATGTACTAGCAGACACGCGTGTGCCAGCTGATGTGCACACACAGGCACACGCACACAGAGCGGACGTGCTGCATGAGCAGGGAGTGCCACAGTGCTTGGGTGAGCGCCAGGCAATGCTGCCGGCTCTTCCCCTGCCCACCCCACTCCCACCTCCCCTCCAGCCCTCACAGGCGTCCCGCTGCCAACGCGGAGCCTGCAAAACAACTCACATTTTCCCATGTGTTTCAATTTGTCTCTGAATAAGGCATCATCAGACACGGCACTGCCGGCCTCGCTGGTTACAGAGGGGGCTACGTCACCTGGAAGGCAAACATCTGGTCACCGGGAGTGCGTGCATGGCGAGGGGAGGCTCGAGATAAATAATTTCCATGACCCAATTCCAGTGCTAGCAAAACACAGCCCTGCCACGAGCAGAGCTGAGCAAGAGCAGGCAGGATGAGGGCACTGGCATGCTGGGGCTGGCTCTGGACAAGGACCCTCTGCAGATATGACCCCCAAGACTGTGGGTGCAGAGACGCTGGCTTGCAGCACACCACCAGCACTGCTGCAGAGCAAGAGGCCTCCCTCTGTGCTGCTCCAGGGACAGTAGCCCCAAATTACCCTGGGCACTAATTGCACTCTGGGTGTTGGATCGTGCCTATGCTCAGTACCCAGGATGGCAGGGCCACCAGATCAGGAGCAGAAGTTCAGGCACCCCAGCAACCACCCCAGGTGGACCAGAGATCCCAAGAGCCATGTCCTTGTGCCCCTCCCCATGACCCATGTGCCTTCCCCAGGTCTGGGCGCCCTCCAAGCACCGTGCGCCCAGCTGGAGCTCCACCATGCCACCCAGCCACTGCGTCTTGCCCACCCCCGCATGGGGACATCGACAGACACTAGCTCTAGTTCTGAATCCGGGCAGCTGCTCCACTCCCCGAGGTTAATCAGGATTACCCGGGAACAGTCATTATGCCTCCCAGGCACAATCCCCTGCTTCAGCCAAGACAAGGGAGGGCTTTATCTCCCCTGAGAACTGGATCCCATCTCCCACCCACAGGGATGGATGGAGGCAGGATGGAAGAGCACCTCCACGTGGGGAGGGAGGGCGGGCAGCAGCACCCATCCCCATCACCCACCAGCTCCTCTCCCGCGCTGGGGGAGGCAGCAGGGAGGGATCAGCCAGTGTCCTCCCCCTGCAGCCACCTTGGAGGCAGCCAGGCAGCTGGCAGTGGCAGAGGGCTGGGAACACAGGAACTGCTGAGAGGAGATGCTCATATGCATCTTGAAATTTACCTGATATTACGGAGGAGAAACCAAAGTCATTGCTGACAGCAACACTGGTCGATTTGGATTTTTTTGACTCATATTTCAATCGATCTGAAAAACAAAAAGCCCAGCGCCCGGCTCTATCAGACCCTCGAGGCAGCGCACACGGCTCTGCTCCCCTCTCCCCTCACAGCCCCCACGGCTGCGGAGGGACAGGCTGATGGCAAGGGAGGGAGCTCAGGCTTCACTTCAGTATGGTGACCACAAACACTTCGGTAGGAGCCCACAACAGCAGGCGGGAGCGCTTCTCTCACCACAGCAGAGGAACCACCAGCCCTCCCCAAGCACACAGAGAGCACACCAGTGGTTTTCCAGCCATGGCAGCTGGGGGCAAGCCCTGCAGTGAAGGTGCTGACAGGACCCTGCAAACCACCAGCGAGACCTCTGAGGGAGACAGCCCCTCGGCTGGGGGGCTTGGAGCCAGTGTCAGCACGAGAGAAAGGAAGGGCAGCTCTTTGCTCAGCAGCAGCAAAACCACTGACACCCTTAAGCCTTCCCCACGGTGCCAGGCGAGCAGCCAGTGACAGGGAGCACAGTAATCATGGCAAAACTGCTCTCCAGTTCAGGCTCTGCTAGCATCTGGGGAGGGCACACAGCCGGGGAGGGTGCACCGGCTCGGCTGAGCTCAGAGGGCATTTTCAAGGCTCCTTGCTATGGATTTTGCTGGGCTTTCCCAGAGACACTGCAGAGAGGTGGGCAGGGGGAGGAGAGCCTCATGGCAGGCAGCTGAGCACCAGAAGCAGGAGCCCATGGAGCAGCCTGGCCAGATCCTGCACTGGCTCTGCTGGCATGAGCCATGACGCCACAGGCAGGGCAATGCTGCCGGCAGCCAGCGTCATGGGGGGACACGCACCCAAAAAGCAGAGGCACAGGTTTCTGAAGGCACTTCTCACCTCTCTCCAGGGCAAGGAGGAAATCCCTGTTCCTCTGGAGCTCCTTCATGAACTCTTCGTTCTGCAGGAAGAGCGCGATCCGCTCATCCTCCAGGTACTGCTTCCACCACCGCTCCTGCTCCAGGGAGCCCTGGCCCTGCGGGGCAAGCCCCTGCAGCACGGGCTGTCGGCAGCCGTGGGAGCCCTGGGCAGGAGGCAAATACAGCAGAGGTCCGTCGGTGGTCTCAGTGCCTGTGCCAGTGTGTGCAGGAGGCTCCCTGCAGCAGCACCTCAGGCTGAGCTCGGCCTTTTGCTCCTCCGTTACACTGCTGCACCCCCAGCCCTGATGGCCATTGACTGCTGCTCCCCAGTGGGGCCCCTCCCTCCTACACCCAGTGCCCGACAGCCCCGGGCACCTTTCCCCCCCCCCGCCCCCCCCCCCGGCCAGTCTGTGTTCAGGATGGTGCTGCTGCAGAGGGGACAAAGGGGGACAGGGCACCACCACCCCTGCCTAGCGGGAAGGGGGACAGGGTGGAGGCAGGAAGGGGCAGACATCGCACACAGGAATGGGACCTCTCAGTCTGGGGTCAGTGTGGCATGGGGAGGAACTGGTGCCTCCAGAAGAGCTCCTTTGCAGAGCGCAGACTTACAAAGATTTTGAACTTTAAAACATGGGGTTGAGCCAAGACAGAATGTGGTGTGGAGGCAAGTGAGAAGGGTCTCAGCCAGCATTGCTGCTTTTATTTCCCCCTATCTAAAAAGCAGAGACTGCAATTTCCTGATGACAAATGTCCCTGCACAAGGCACCTCATGCTCTTCCCCAGCTCCCAGGGCGGTCACACCTGGGGAGCAGCAGAGCCTCACTCTACAGCCACAACCTCTTCCTCGCCTACAATATTTATCTGATTTGTAGCTGCTCTCAGAGAACCATAAAAAGCAAAAGCACACAATTACCGGGGAAAGAAAAGGGCAGCTGCTCCTCTTCTCCCCCTGAGCCCAAATGAATTGGCACGTCCCTATTCCCAGAAAGGTAATATAGCCCGCAAAGCTCAACTTGCAGGGCAATCATTTATGAAAACGTGGCAGGCTGCCTTCGGAGCCAAAAAGGGAGGGAGGAACCAATGCACAGGGAAGGCAGGGTGCCTACATCACCCCCCCGCCCCCAGCTCCTTGCCATGCCAGGAGGGCGCTGGCCCCATTCTCCGGCTGGCTGCTGTGTTAGCAAAGGGGCTGAGGGATGCCCTGGGGATGTGGCATGCACAGAGCCAAGTTGGGTGCCCAGCACAATCTGTGCTGGGGTTGCTTGTTCCCCAGAAGGTGCTGCCCACTGCCTGCCCTACTGTGGGCGGAAAGGCACCCACAGCCCCGAGCCTTGTGGCTCCGAAACCACCACAAAGCACATGGGGACTCTGATTTCCCAAATGCTATGGTTTGCACTAGATTTTCCACCCAAGTTACACTGCACCAGCCCCGAGTACCCTGGCAGTGCCACTCTCCCCAAGAGTGTACACTGTTCCTGCTGCTCCTCAGCAGGGTAGCAGGTAAGATTTTCAAATAATTTAAAATATTAGATGCTTATTGCAAGTGGCATTTCTAGCACTAACCACTGGGCTAATGGCAGAAAAAACATCAAAGCTTCGCTGGAAGATTCCCCTTTCACAGCTTGCTCACTTCAGTCTTGCCTTGAACAAAAAGTGCTCCAAGACTTTCGGTTTAGTCCTCACCCAGTACCCAGATGCTCTCAGAGCTCTGATGCTGCAAACTCAGGGTGGCCGAGGACCAGGTTTGGTGCTCCATGCCACACCGTGGAGCCGGGGCATGGGCTGGAAGGGATGGCAAGCCTCACCTGTGTGCCAGCGGTCTGCTGGGGCAGGATACGGAGGAAGTCCTCGGGGAGGTTGCCCAGGAGTGGTGGGTTCCAGTTCCTGTAGCGCCCGGGTGCTGGGGTGCTTCCGGGCCCTGGCACATCCGTCCTGCGGGGCAAGCACAGACAGCACCTTTGGCAAGGGAGAAATGCACCGACATCTACTTCAGCAGCGGGGCACAGGGCGCGGCATGCAAGCCCCCTGACTGGCTCCACCGGCAGTCCTGCAAACCAAGAAATGACAGCATGCCTCCCAAACCCACAGCGTTAGCATTAGCTCAGAGAGTGAAAGGCTTTCCTACCAAGTCTGAAATCTTTGGGAGCTGCTTTTCAAGCCCTGCCCTGCAACTGCACAGGCTGGATTTCCCTTCTCCTCCCCATTTTGCTCAGACTCCCAGAAAACAGCCACATGGGAGCCCTAGCACTTCAAGATTTTGCTTATGAAGCTGATGAATGTCTCTTCACCAGATGTCACACCCAGCCTGCACAGCCAGCAGTGCCTTCGTCCAAGGGGGCTGACACTGTGGCAGCCAGGGCACTGGTGCTTGCTTTCCCACAAGCCTTGAGTCTACGGCCGAGGTGGTGCTGCCAGGGGAGAGTCTGCACCCCACAGGGGCCTCAGTGACCCAGCAGCAGCAAGTTAAAGTGACCCAAGGTCTCTGGTGCCAAGAGCCACGATGCGCAGGGCCCCAGCCACCCAGCACCTGGTGTTTTCGAGCAGAGGCAAGTGCTCCCCACCTCCAGTAGCTGATTTTTCCCATTCCATGCGCTGCCAGAGCAGCTTTCCAGGCCCTTCAGCTGTTCACATTTTAGGACCTCACAGGGATTTTTTTTTTTTAGCCAGCTGTGAGCTTCATTCATCTCCCTCGGCTTCGTCTCACCCAACCCTAACAAACGGACGCCAGATGCCCCTTGCCAGGGCCAGCTAATGCACAGCAAGACCCCCCTGGGCACTGGTGCAGGGTGATTTGCTGGCCACCATGAGCAGAAGGTGTGGTGCAGCCGCAGCACGGGGCTGGGCGCTCACCTGGGCGGCGGGGTGGGTGGTGCACCAGGGTAGCGGCTGCTGAAGGCCTGGCTCTCGTAGGCGGGAGGGGAGTAGACAGGAGGGGGCTCCTCATCTGAGCTGTCTGGCTCCAGGGTCCGCTCCAAGATCTGCAGAGCAAGAGGACAGGGTAAAGGCAAGCCGTGGAAATGCTCCCCGCTGGGCTGGGCCCCCACACACAGCAGCAAAGCGGAGATGGGACTGGCTGAACACCACTGCAGAGAGGATGGGGGCAACCTCCTGGCATCAGTCCCCCTGCACCAGGGGGCTTTTGGCAGGGTTTGGAGGTGCTGCTCTCAAGGGACAAGGCACCACATTTCGGGTGGGTGGGTGAGCCTGTCCCTGGGTGCACACAGACCTTGGGGGCCCTCTGACAGCAGCAAAAGGGCCTCTGTTGGGTTTTGGGGTGGGAAGGAAGGAAGAGAACTCTTTGGCTTGAGCCTCAAGCACTGTCCAAGACAAACCAGCCAGGCTGCACGCTCCAGATCAGCCAAATCGGGCACTCAAATCTCTGCCTGCCTGCAGCAGCCAAGTAGCACCATGCCCAGGCAAAAACGAGGCAGGATGAGACTGAGCTGCCCACACGTGATGAGCCAGCCGTGGCAGACAGGAGTCCAGGTAGGGGACCCTCACACATAGCCACATGCCGGGGACCACGGGGGGGCGTTACCTCGGGGGGGATGCTGTCCTCTGAGTCCGAGCTGTCATCGCAGCCGCTGCTGTCCAGGTTCATCTGCAGGAGCTGGTCAATGGTGGCATCCACGGCGCCGTTGTTGGCCCTCAAGACGCACTCGATGATGTCGTAGTCCATGTTGGGGAACATGGTCTTGAAGTCCTCCATGGCCTGGTTGAACTCCAGTCGGCGCACCTGCCTGGCGGGGCGGCTGTTGTTGAGCTCCTGGGCGGAGGAGCCACCACGCGAGCTGCTGTTGCTGCTGCTCCGACGGAAGAGGCTCGTCATGGCGGGGCAGCTGGCACAGGGGCACGGCGGCTGCGGTCCCGGCTGCGGCGAGGCAGGTGCCCACCGCCACTCGTCACGGGGCACTGCCCCGGCAGCCAGCGGGGAGCATGGGTGGGCAGCGGGGGTCCCGCTCCCCACAGCCAGCAGCACCGCGTGTCAGCCCCCGGCACGCTGCAGCATCCTCCCACCTGGAGAGGGGAGAGGGGAGAAAGTCACTCATGGGACAGAGCACCCAGAGGTACCACAAGATCTCCATCTCGGGGGGGACATTTGATTCAATTCGACTCATCCAACTGCATCCCCCTGGGACCAGCCCATCCCCACAGTGGGGCCGGCACACCAGGGCTTGGATGCACTGTGCCAAGTGCCGTACAAACAAAATGCAAGGTAAGAAAAATGGCATTACTTCCACCACAGAGGACTCCCCAGATTTAACATTTCCAGGTTTGACATGTAGTTATAAACAGAGTAAAAACTCTCTTTAAAATAAAAAATGGAGTGGGCTCAGAGAGTTTCAGAGCAAGGGGCTAAAATACTTTGCAGCACGGCAAATCAACCCTTGGGAAAAGCCACCAAATCCAAGATTAACATTCACTTTAAAACCATAAACAGATTATACAGCTACTGCTTCTCATTTGGAAATGCAGGGCCAAATTCAGTTCTGGATTAACTCCACTGTTGAAACAGAATTACCCCAGGAATACTTTTGATCCTTAATATCATTTTCAAAGGCTTTTTCCTAAGCGGCAGGCAGAGAGTTCAAGATAACTGTCCCTAAAATGGTATTTAATTCAGGAGAACGTGCCAAGCACAGGTATAATCAGAGGGTATAATCAGATTCAAAGCCATTAAGAGCAGTCACCTCTGAAGGTCACCTGGGCTCTCCCCTGCCCATAGCGAGGCTGTGTGTGACAGCCACATCCCCAGCACTCACCCGGCCTCGGCCGCTGCACCAGCTCACAGCCCTGAGCTGCTCCGTGGGCTTCCAGAGGCTGCTGAAAGCAAAACCCACTTGCAAAACCTGGGAAACTTGGCACAAACTCTGGGAGAAGGTATATTTTGGCAAGCTGGTTAACCCCTGGTTTTGTCCCCAGGGAGAGACCTGCTCTGGCTCAGTACCCAGAGGAATTGCTGATGCCTCCGGAGAACAGGGGAATGATTCCTGCTCCACGGGCACACTCTGCTCTCCCTCCCTGGCTTTTCTGTAATCCTGGATGCATTTGCACTCAGATGCACTGAGTGTGCTGCTAAGCCCCACAAGCAAGCTCAAAGGGCAGCCCCGTGTAAACGCTGGCACCAACGCCTGGCCAGGCCTTGCACCCCAGCTCAGGGCAGCAGCCCCCAGGCTGAACACGATGCTGTGGGGCTCTCCAGTCGATGCTCCTCAGGAACACAGGGTGCCCATGCTGCAAACAGACCTCTCCATGCAGGAAAGCAGCTGGAGACCCCAGGCATGCACTGACAGCCCCACAGGGATCCCACCTTCCCCATGGAGTTCACTCGCCCCACGGAACAGGACCCATGGAAAAGCAGCAGGAGATTCACTGCCAGGCTCAAGGGGCCGTCTCCAAACAGCACTGGGAACCCCCAGCTCGCTTCCCACTTGCTAACAAAATGCATTTAACAGATCACACAGCTGAGAACCGTCTCCATGCCTGCAGTTGCTCTCTGTCCCCAGGATGTGCTCCTGCTTGCTGGGAGCCAGGCACGGAGCAGCGTTGTGTGAGTGGAGCAGGAACAATTCTGACAGCCCTGCCCAGCTCTATTCACCGAGGACAAATGAATCTGCTGGAGTCAATTAATAAAATACTGCTTCTCGATTCCTCCTCTGCTATCATGACTCATTCATAGCAAAAAGCCAGCATTGTTCGCACCTCTAGTATTATACTTTAATTGCAATATTGCATGGCTGGTTTGGTCACATATTAAATTGAGTTATAACACATTCACAGGGTACACACGCTCCTTAAAAGATTTGGCTACTCCAAGAGGATGGTGAAAGAGCCTGGACGTCAAAAGGAAAACAGGTTACATAGGCTACACTGCAAACCTGCACGTTACCCAAACATGAAGATGAGAGCTTCTGCAGAGAACCATTAGCTCAGCAATGCTGTGCTAGCCCATAAACCTCAAACAGTAAAATCAGCCCCCAAAATCAGGAAATGAGCTTGGAAATACCCAGATCTATTTAAAAATCCTAAGATCTATAAAGTAACAAGAAGCGCCTGTAGTTGGAGGTCATTTTTCTCCCAGTGTTTGACCTTTGAGTGTATATTTTAAGGTCTTCTCTGTAACCATGAAGGCTGGGAAATCCCATCGACTGGAGCCAAAGCCCCCAGCCCACCAGGTGCTGGCAATCCCCCTGCAATCCCTCTGCCCTGCCGGGGAGGGACCTGCTCCTCCTGATGCTAATGCCTCTGTTCTGGGGATCTGCATTAGGCAACGTGACACAAGAGCCTGGGACAACTCATTGAAATCGCAGCCCACGCTGGATAGCGTGACTGAGATCAGCAACACACTGAGTAACGGAAAGCTTCTGGTCAGAAGATGAATTATATTAGGGGTGGGGACAAGATATTTATATGCCAAAAAGGCTCTGCTGCACATCTGGCTTCAAACAACCCTGAGGGATCGCGCTGCTGGGACCTTCCCAGCCCCTGAAATACGGCTGGCGGCCACAGGGCTTGCAGGAAGCTGCCGCAGAGGGCACGTTCGGCAAAACCAAGGTGCGGCTGGCGCCCCCAGCACAGACCAGGGCCACTCTGCATGTCCCTCGGGCAAACGCCACTTCGGGCAGAGCTGATGGCAGTGAAACACTGCAAATGCAGGTTTTTAAACTCGTTTTTTTAAAGTCCTGCTGCTAATCCAGAGAAGTGCAAACCACTACACTGGCATGAGTCAAAATCCAGAGAAAAGCAAGTCACGACATCGGCAGGAGTTAATTCAAAAGAGAAACCAGTAGTTGTATTTGCAGAATCCTCCCCAATTCCTGCTTGTACACATTAGCATTGTCAGGTGAACAGTGGGGAGGGCAGTGGGACCCCCAGCTGCCAGCGTGGGGAAGGGGCTCGGCGTGTTTCTGGCCCTTATTTCTGTGATGTCAATGAGGGGCTGGGAAGATGCCAGGAAAAGCAAAATCCTTCGGATTTCCCAAAAAGGAAAGAAAAAAATCTGGTGTCCAACTGCCAGCCCAGTTAAGAGCACGGGCTTGCCCGGGGGCACGGTGGGGTGCGGGCTGGGCTTCTCTTCACCTCATGCCCCCCCTGTTTGCAGAATTAGGCTGGGATGACTCGTTTAGCTGTTGCCTGATCAACTTTCTTCCTGCCTGAAAATATTTCTTGCTCTGCTATCATGCAAAAAGGATCCTGAATGCTGTTATTCATTCACCCAAACCCAGGCACAGGCGTAATCCTTTGCCCTTCTGTTGCATCCATCAGGAGGAGCTTAAAGGCTCTGCAAGCTCTGGGTGTGCACGTCCCCATCCCATGGGTCATGGGGAGCTGCGAGGCAGCAGCAGGGACCCCGGAGGGGCCGGCACTGCCCCTGTGCCCCCACCAGCACCAGCAGCATGGGGTAAAGCCTCCCATCCCGGCAAGGTCGGCAGCTGCAGAGTGGCAGTGCCCAGTCCTGGCTCACCCCAGGGACACAGCAGCAGCTCCCAGCCAAGCCGCCCCCTCACCCAGAGGCAGTGGCTGACCCTGCGCTGACCTGCACCACCGGGAAAGTGCCAGGTGACATCCCAATGCCAGGCTGGGGGCCAGGGGCAGAGCCAGCACCAGCCCTTCTGCCGCGCCGCTGTAGTATCAAACCCACAGGAAAAGCTCCCATGTTGCCACTTTTCTTTTCCCACACCAGCTTTCTTCCAAGCGGCTCCGTGCTCTGGGATGGGGGCTAGCACAGCAAATGCCCACACAGGTTTTGTCACCACTGCCGAGCCAGGATGGCACGGGATGCTCTCCCGCACATGTCCGCGGTTGCCTTCTCACTGCACGTGGCGCTCAGGCATCGGCACACCTTCGGGTCCAGCTCCTGCCGTTAGCTCACCATTTAAAAAGCTTAAAATAAGACCAAACAAAAGCTAACCTTCAGGGAGAAGGCTCACCCCTGGGAGCCCATGGGTGCACCCTGCCTTTTCTCCTGCCCGAGCCGCTAACAACTTGCACAATTCAGATCCGCCCTTGCCTGAGCCAGAGCCAAGAACAAGACCTCGGCAGCTGCCGAGAAACCCTTAATTATACTCATCCAGGAGCAGATAAGGCGTGCACAGCCTCGGGGACAGTCCTCCTGTGCTAGCCAGCATCCCACCTCTACAAAGCTGGTTTTCACCCAGCCCTGGGAGCCGGGCACTCGATAACTTGCAGAAATTGACTTTTCACATTGAGGGACAGCCCGAGGGGCTGTGGGTGCTTCTGGTCAGTTCCAGCCGGGAGCAAGCATGGCGCAAGGCACAGAGGAGGCTGCCTGCAGCTCGGCCATCAGCCATCCAGGAACGGCACAGACAAGCAGCTGGATAATCCCAGGGGTTGATCGAACTGGTAATGTCATGCTGGAAACAACAGTTGCTCAGCTCTGTGAGGAACAGAGCCCAAACAGAGGAACGAACAGCTGTAAAAGCACTGAGACTGATCTCTCGCAGCCCTCGCAGCTCAGGGAAGAGCCTTAGCACCAAGTGCAAACGCAAATATTCCCTTCCCCAGTGTCTGCTGCAGCTCAGACAACAGATGGGATTGCTCAAACATGGCTAAACCAGCCCAGCCCTTTTTCTCCTGCTCTTGCCACACTGTGTCATCCCTGCAAACACGCCAGAGCCACGACACCCCTATTTGCAGCCAGGTCGGGGGTGACACCATGGAGTGCTTGTTCCCCCCAGCGCAGCGCTCCCCCAAGGGCATCCATCGCTCCTTGCCAGCTGTGAGCCCAGGCCTGTAATGACTCGGCTGGGAGATGCAGAGCAGAAGTGCAGAAGGCATTTCCACACGCAGGATTATCTAGATACGAGGGCTGCCAGTGCCCCGGCTTCTGGAGGAAAGGCTCTCAGAGGAAGTCTCAAAACTAGGGATGTTAAACCAGGAATAGCGGCTTTGGCCAGAGCAGATTTGCCGAGCTCTGCCTGCAGCCAGGCCCCTGTAAAAGGATTGCTCAACACAGGAATGAGAAGTCCAGGAACACGATTGCTTGGCAGCTGCAGGTGTGACTATAATAGGATTGAAATTGTGATGAAAAGTAAATGATTGGAAACAGCAAACTGAAAGGCAGAGCACATGCTGAGTATGTGCAGGATGGGGCCTTATGAGTCTCTCCAAAATCCCCTCCATCACCTTTCTGTCTGCCTCAGGGGATACACATGCATACCTCCCAGAGCCTGCAGCCTGGGAAAACTACTTGCCTGGGAAAACTACTTGCAAGCAAATCCTTTTTCACAGAAACAAATAAGCACCTGAGGATCCCCTTTAATACTTGTTCTACCACGTATTAAAATGGCTGGGTTTAAGCCCTTTTCCAAGTAAAAAGCAATCAGGGAGGAGAGCAGAAGTAAGCCCTGTTTGAAAACCTGTGCAGCACGTACCTCTCTGCAAAGCGAAATTCCCCTCTTGGCTCAGAGGGTAGCATTCAAAGCCAGAGGAGGAGCCAAAAGGGGACCAAGGAGAGCCACTGAGTGATTCTGGTCCCAACGCCGGGCATCGTCAGTGTTACCGCTCAAGCGCTCTCACCTGATGGTTTTATTGAGGAGCCCGTGGCCAGGCCTGCACTCTGAAATGCATGATAACCACTCTTAAGAGAAGTGCCAGCTGCCGCTGCCTCAGGGCACCCATTGCTTGCCCAGCCACGGCCAGCCATGCCATCCTGCTGGACAGATTTATGAGGGCCCTCTGTGAGCCAACCAGATGTCAGCCCTCTACAGCACCCAGCTGGCTCATAAACCGATGACACCCAGCTAAAACCTGGGGGGCTGCACTCAGCCAGGACAGGAAAGCCAGGCAGGGCTCTGACGGGGACTCCTCGCCCCCCTGGAGCAGCACCCACCAGTGCCAGGATGCAGCAAGGGGGCTGCGCAGCTCCAGGGGTCCCGGCACTGCCGGCCATGCTGGGATGACCCCAGCCCTCTCTGCCAAGCAAAGGCAGAGCCATCCCCCTGCCCTTCGGCACTGTGCCACACTAATCCCCGGTTTTCACACATTTGCCATGCCAGAATTACAGCCCCCTCCCCAAACTAAACCTATATTAATGAGGTAGCACTAGATCTTAATCAAAAAGTCGCCTGCCTTGCAAGGCTGCCTTGCACTGGTTTCATTGAAGGTAATTTGATCTTGGTAGGACGACATTCCTAAAATAGTTGAGGGAATTCAAACATGAAATAAGGTTTCCAGGAAGGGATTAAAAAAAATAGGTCAAGCAAGTGTGAGGATTAAAGTAACCCAGCATCCCTTTGTATGGTTTAACTGCATCTCTGTTCAACTCTATCTTGTATCAACATGTAATAAATTAGATGCAAGCGGTTTTCTAAAGCAGAGGCTGATATAAGATTATTCCATGAGGTGGCTGAGCATTGGCGACCTTTCCTCTTCTGGCTTTCACCACTGACATCAAAACACACATGTCCCAGCTAAAAAATCAGCTTAGATCTTCTTTGAAACTGCTACGAGGAGAAAGCGCTGCCTGGTGAAAAGGTACACGCGACAGCAGCAAGGTCCAGCTGCCTCCGTCCTGCGGGAAAGCCCTGCGCCCACCGCCAAACTCCCTGCCTCAGTTTACCCATGCATCTTGAGCCTCACAGGAGGGAAGCCCAAGCACACCCATGACTGCTCACGTCCCCCTGCCCGGAGCCAGCCGCAGCCATCATGCAAAGCCCTCAGGCCATATGTCACACAAACCCATCTTTAACCACTTATCCCTTCTCCCTTTATGCTCCCAGCTCAGCACAAAAACACCAAGAAGCAGCAGGGAGTGAAAGAGAATAAAAATTCCTGCGGAGACAAAGGTGTGCAGCTCTCCCCAGGGCTGGACCCAGGTCAGGGTGCACGGAGTCACCTCTGAGCAATTTTCAGATTAGATTTGGTCCGCGAGCACCTAATGGGGGGCGGGCAAAAGCAAACCCAGGCTGGGGCAGGACCGGCCTGCTCCCCGGCTAATTAGCACGGCTGCCATTTTAGGTCAAGGGTCAAAGAAATTAAAGGACAGGAGAGGAAAAACAGAGAAAAAGCCTGAGCAGAGGCAGCCCCTTCTCCTCCAGCTCTTTGAATAGCAGAAACTTATGCTTATCAGTATCTGAAGGGCGGGTGTCAGGAGGGTGGGACTGGGCTCTTCTCAGCGGTGCCCGACGACAGGGCAAAGGGCAACGGGCACAAGCTGGAACACGGGAAGTTCCACTGAAATCTGAGGCAAAACCCCTTTGCTGTGCGGGTGCCAGAGCAGCGGCCCAGGCTGCCCAGAGAGGCTGTGGAGTCTCCTTCCCTGGAGCCATTCCCACCCCGCCTGGACGCGGTCCTGTGCCCCTGCTCTGGGGGTGCTGCTCACGCAGGGGCTGGACGGGGGGAGCTCCGGAGGGCCCTGCCAGCCCCCGCCGCGCTGGGATTCTGTGAAACACTGTGAATGGACTGAAATGGACTGGGATTAGACTGGGCTGACCCTGTCCCAGCCCAGTGGTGCAGAGCATCTCTGCAGGATCTGGCCCTGGGTATCCCCCAAAGTCAGGCAGCCTGGCAGGGACAGGCAGTGCAGACCAGGGCCAATGCAGGCGAAAGGCAGCACCGAGGTGCTGCCCAGCCACCAGCATCTCCAGCTGCTGTTCTCCTGCCATCAAGGTTTAAGGGCCATCACTTAACATGCAAAGGAAAAAAAAAAACCTTATTGATTCACCCAAGGCTCCATGGAACAGTGAGACTGCTTGTTTCTGTGGAAACAAAATTAGTCAAGTAAAACTCTCACTGACAGCATGGTGAATTAGTTACCAGGACAGGCCCCTGGCCGATATGGTCTGGTAAAAAGATTTAAAGGTGATCACAGCACAGGCTGCTGGCAACCCCTTCCCTCGGGGCACTAAACCACAGCCAAGGAGGAGGAAAGCCCCTGGGTTTCCACACCATGTGCATGGTGAAACCCACTGGGGACACCGCAGGGATCTGTACGGGGAAGTCCTGCACCTCCATCACCACGTCTGCAGCTTCAGGTGTCCCTGGGGAGAGGATGAGGGCGGCACAGGGGGATGACAGGGAGATGCAGCAACAGGAAGATTGTGATGAGCAGACAGGAATAAGCTAGCATGAAAGAGGAGAGCTGCAGGCGTCCGAAGCCTTCGCCTTCCTGTGGTTTTGCTTTTTTACGACAACTTGTCTGTACTGACGAGCAGGCATGCAAGTGCAGGGACTCTGCAGAGCTGCTCGTCAGCCGGCTCCTGCCCTGCCCTCCAGGAAGGCGAGCGGGTGCAGATGACCTGGCAGAGCCTTTCCTGGGAAGCCGAGGGAGCCCTGGGGCTGTCCTACAGGTATTTTGGGTGCAGAGGTAAAGCAGGACACCAGTCTGCCCTCCCAAGTGGGACGCCTTGCTTCTCCCTTCCCCCCAGCCCCCTGCTATGTGGCACAGCAGCGATACGTGGCACAAAGCCAGTCCTGCCCGATGATGCCGGCCTGCTGTGTACGGGCCACTCAGCGCCATAGCCCATCCCTCGCATCCAGGATGAGCCTGCGCTGCCACTGCACCGAAGGCAGGAGCCGGCTGCAGCCCTGCTGAGCCCGCAGCAGCTCTCAGCACCGCGCTTACGAGTCGAGATCTCTGTGAGCCAAGACCAAGGGGAAGAAAGGGACTAATTAAATTGCAAATGGAGGAGCTTTTTTTTTTTATGAGTCACTAAGCCATATGGCTGATGCAAGCTATCCCGCAAAAGCACCGAGCCCGACAATTTGGGCGCTACTGTATCCTCATTGTCCTGGGACACAGCGTCACACTGTAATTGCACCGTTCTTTTGTCCTCCCTCGTGCTGGGTGACATTGCTCAGGAGAAGAGAACCTGCTTGAAACACTAGACCTCGCCAAGGACAGCTACTTAATTAACAGCGATATGTCAGGCCCCTCCTGCAGAAGCGTTTCCAGCCAGCCTCAAGAACAGGTTCCTCCATCCCCAGCACAACAGGGCTCACAGGAGAGAGAAAAGCCCTCGAAACACAAAGTGTCAAGTTTGCTCCTTTCCTTCAGCTCCATCACAGCACATCACAGTTTTATACAGAAATTACACAGGACGCTAACCTGGATTTGAAGCCAGGCCAATGCTCAGATAAACTCTCAGTCTCCTTTCAAGCTCAGCAGAGCCCAGAGCCAGAGCCCCTAAGCAGCAGCTCTGCCCACTGTCCCCTTCGCCTGCCGGCCGCTTGCTGTGCCTGGACCCAAACTAGGTCACATTCTTCTTCAAAATCCCGTCTCGCTTCTGTTTCATTATTTTTAAGTTTGCTTAATTAATTAATTCACGTATAACCCTACCACCATCCTGCCCCGGTTGCTTTGCACTGGCCTGAGCATGGCAATTGCCAGCCAGGGAGGTTCAAAGTCACAAGGATTTTATAAGCAACAGATTAGGCTCCAGGAGCCCGGGAATCCTCCCCGAAGGCTGTCCCCCATCTCCACCGCTGCCTTACAGCCCCAGCATGTGCTCCCACAGAACCCATCTCCATCGGCCAGGGCTCCAGCCACCATTCCCCTCCCCGGCATGCCCAGCCCGGCTCTGCAAAGGCACAAAAGGGAGCACTGGCAGGGTCCTGCCCGCAAGCTATGCCCAGGCTCCTGGTCCCCCATCCCCTCGCAGATGGCACCTGGAGGTGAAAGCAGGATTGTGCCCGATGGAGTAGGGTGCCAGTGCAGCCCGCAGTGCCTCCCAGTGCTCCCCAGAGCTCCCCGGCTGCTGCAAAGGTTGCGTTCGTGTGCGTTCAACTGCTGCCTGGAAGTGTGGTGGCGAAGGAAAAACTCACCGTTATAATTGACTCTGTAAACAAGGCAAATATTAAAATCAGCTTTAAGCCTGAGTGTCCCTGTAACCCATCTAACAGTGTGCCATGCTCCATTTTCAGGAGACGATCTGCCTATTTTGCCCCAGCTCAAGCTCTGCTTTCCTTGCCAAGGACAGCGGCAAGGCTCCATTGCCAGCATGCTTGCGTGCCCAGCTGCATGCACCTTCCCTGGGGAAGTGAGCAAGGGCAGGGATCGACAAGCTGTCAGGCAGAAGGAATAAATACCACTTCCAGGAGTCAGAGCTCATTTCCCAGCAATAAAAGCAGACTGGGGCTAGGGGAAAGCACCACTAATGGGGATGCACATCCCATAGCACTTCAGCGGCTGATAGGAAAGGACCTAGGGGCTGCAGCTTGGAAAAATAAAAGCCATCAACAAATGCTTAGTTTTAAGCAGTATAGCCCTAGATTGAGTTCAGATCAGCACATAAAGGATCTGCCCTTCCTGACACGTGTTATTGCTGTGGACAAAGCCCTCCACGTGCCAGCCTCGTCTCCCTGGTTCCTAGCTACAGCTCCTCCAGCAGATGGGAAAAGAAAACATTATTGCTTCCTCCCAGGGAGGGGAATTGCTCAGATCAGCATCCTCCCTTAACCTCCCCACCCTCCCCTCCATCCTCTTCAGTCCCATTATCCCTACTCCAACCACACACACTCCTCTGGGGACCCAAGGAAGGGCCAGAGTATCCACTGCTCATAAATGCCACCTAGAAATCAAGACCTGAAGCTTTTGTGCTTCCCAGAGTTATTTGTGGGTGGATTTTATCTCCTTTTCCACCTATTTTTGGTGCGCTTTGGCGAGGTGGGTCCTTAGCGGTGAGCCAGCAGCCTGCCTTCCCTCTGCCAGGCTCACACACCGCAGCTGCAGAAGATGTGAGAAAGATAGTTATCTCCCAAAACAAACCCCAGAAGATACAGGCAGAACCACCAGCGATGGGGACACACCAGAGCCCAGCCACGCACAACTGTGGCAGGAGGGGACAGTTCCTGCAAGGCAGTTACCTCGGGTTTTAAGACACTTGTCTGTTTGTTTGTCACTGAGAAACCAAGAGGATGGAAAAAATATCAATGCCATATTGTCACCTAGGAGTCACTGCTCAGCACAGGCTGAGATGTCCCGTTCCTCCCGCTGCCGAGCACAGGGTGGCCAGGGAAGAGCCCAAGACACCCCAAAAGCAGCTCACACAAGCTCCTGCTGCCTGCCCAGTCCTGCCCTGGTAACTCCCCATCCCCACAGCTGGGGACACCCGCGGCCCGGGGACATCAGTGGCCCAGGGAAAACTTTCTGGGCCCTGGAAGGCAGTGCAGGAATTTGCATTTATATTTGCATTTCCTAATTGCGCCTGTGGGTTTCCTGGAGCAGCGGCTGGCTTTGGTTTCCATGGCAGGTTTTGTGTGGACCCCAAGAACCGAGGGAGGCACAAAGGGGCCACAATGGACCTGCCACTCACCCTCATCAAAGGCGGCTGGCGGGGCGGGACAGGGGCACCGCGGTTGGGGGCACTGCAGCCTGCCCCTCCTCGGCACTGCCAACCCCGGGGCAGATGCAGGGAGCCCCCCTGGGCAGGGGAGGAGGCTGGCCGGCAGCCGATACTCACGGGACACTGGCGGTTTCGGCACTGCCGGAGCAGCGATGGGGACTCAATGCCGGTGAGGCTGCTCAACGGAGGTGCCAAATCTCAACCACCATCACCCGGAGGTGGCAGCCACCCCGCACCCATCAGAAGCGGTGCAAGAGCCAGACCCAGACAATCCCCCTGTTCTTACTTCCCATTATTTTCAGCCAGCTTTCCATCCAGCTGGGGTGGGTTTCTTTCCCCTTCCAACTTCCCTATTCCATTTAGGGACCCTCTTGCCAGCGAGGCTCCCTGCCCCAGCTCGCCTCACACACCACCGTGCCTGCTCGGCTCCTACACTGACCCCAGGCAACCAGCAGACCAGACAAAACTGGGACCGAAGCCTGGGAAAACCTGGTCCCCGAACCATTGCTGCAAGCCCAGTGCCACTGAGCTTGCAGGGCTCCAGCCAACATCCCTCCACACCCTGGCCATGGTGATAGAGACACTGCCACCCCAGCCACGCCGCAAGAGAGGGACACATTACCGCCTCACACACCTGCGAGGGGCTCCGTGTTATTACTTGAAGCATTTTTCTTATTTTATAGTATATAGTTATCACCATCATCATCATTAACTTGTGCTGCCCAAAAGCCTCCCAGCTCTGACCACGAGCACCCTACGACGCTGGCCAGCGAGCGCACCCAGAGGGTTATGCAGCAGCCCCCTCCTCGCGGGTCCCGCCCTAGGATTTTACCCTCATAGCACAGGCACCGGGTGTGAATGACCCTCCGGCTCCTCTCCCGGCTGTTCCCCTCTGAACACCACCATCCACAGTACGCAGCATCCCCCGCTATCTTTGCCCCTGCAGAGCGTGTTTGTGCAGGCAGATAAGTACCAAGAGCTTGCTTATCGCGCTGGGAAGCCCTGCTCGCTCCCCACGCGCTCGTACCAGCCCAGGGCAGAGGGGGACCATAGCGCCCACGCCACCACAACGGCAAAGCCCACTCAGCCACATCGTGGATCTGGTTGGGGGAAAAAGTTAGGTGTTGGTGCACAGGCTAGATGTTTTGTTAGTTTTTTGTTTTTTTTTAATTTGAAAGTTCTTTTTTAATAAAATGATGACAAAGTCAAAAACTTCCTAGGAAGTTTGTGGCTGGGAAGAGGATGGGCACCTTTGACCTGTCTTTGAAGGAAACACTTTTGGCAATCGGAGGCTCCAGCAGCGGGAAGGTGCTGCTGGCACCCAGGAATCGGCGTGAAGGGCTCTGCTGGGATCAGGCACATCCTCACTGCGGCAGAGACAGGCACTGCTGGGGTGGTCAGACATCACAGTGGGGAAGGCCACAGGAACAGAGTGCGCAATGACAGGGAGCAATGGGAAAGGCACAGTGAGCCGACAACGGGCTGGGTCTCCTCTGCCACAAGGACCACCGAAAGCTTTCCTCTAGCCCCACTGCTGGCACCGGCTGATCTCCCCTTCCAAAGGTGCACAGCTCCCCTAGGGTCTCGCTGCCCTGGCACTGGACTCCAGCCAGGCGCTTCCATGAGAAAACCTTCATGAAAATCACAAAAAGCTTCACAGCAGAGCAGATGCCGCTTCAGCCTGTGTGGTTAGAGATGAACAAGGAGGAGGAGGAGGCGAGGAGAGCCTCGGCTTCCCCAGCCACGGGGCAGCCTCACCAGCAAAGCCCCAGTTGCAGCCTCAGGGGTCAGCCCAGGACGGCGGCTTTCCTGCAGGGATATCCTTGCTGCTCCGTCCCCCATGTTTGTTGCTGGTGGCAGCAGCAGGAGGAGGTGTGAGGAGGAGGTGCGACTGCTGCTTTTTAAAAAAATAATAAAAAGGAGCCTTTCCAACCCGCCTGACAAGACAGTGCACGAGAGCGCTGCTTTGAATGGTGACTTCCACAGGCGAGGCAGCTCTCAAACCCTTCTGCATCACCTTTTGCCCACAAGCCATCAGTGGCAATTTCAGCACCGGCCAGGGACCCCAGGCGAGGAGCAGCCTGGCAGGATGGTGCCCTCTCCTTTTGGGGAGATGTGGCTGGGCACCTGGCTGGGGGTCCGCAAATAACCCTGATCTCAGGAGGTGACCGCCAACACCCTGGCACACCGGGGCCCTGCTGCAGTTACTACGCTAAGCTGTGACCCACTCTGGCAGAGACGTCAGCGCATCGCTCCACGAACTGGCGCAGAGGAAGGGGATGATATCCTGCTGCGGGAAGCCACCGAAACCCAAACCCTGCCCGCGCACCCTGCGCTCCGGACGGGTCACGCTCAGGGAGAGGCGATGTGCCAGGGGCAGAGCGGGACGCGGGTGCTGCCGGCAGCCAGGTCCTGCCCCACAGCTGGGGTCTGCCATCCCGCTGCCGGCCCTGCGCCCCCACCCACACCCCCCCAAGGGCTCACCCACGCAGGACGGCCTCCGCGGGACCCTCCCGGTGCCCGGCAGGAGCGCGGCCCCAGGCACGGGCCGAGGAGCTCCGCCGGGCGGCGAGGAGCAGGGAGGAGCGGCAGGGCCAGGCCGCTGGGCTGCGGCCGCGACCGCCCGGCTCCCAGCCCGGTTCCGGAGGGGGCGGCCGGGCAGCCGCAACAGGCGCGGCCCCGCACC
>VZTV01006980.1:27878-46619 GCA_013400875.1 Anhinga rufa | reverse complement strand
TGTCGGGGGGCCGGCGCTGCCCCGTCCCCTCTGCCCGCCGCGGGGGCCTGGCCCGCCGCCGCCCCGGTGTGCCCGTCCCTGGGGGCGAGGCAGCCCCTGGTGAGGGGCCTGCGGGGGTCCGGCTCCCCGCGCCCACCCCCGGGCTCCCCAGCGCCCGTGGCTGCGGCTGCGGGAGCGGAGCAGCGTCCCGAGGAGAGCTGCTCTCCGGGGCTGGTTTTGGGTCTCCTCCGCACCTCGTGAGCATCCCAGGCTCCTGGATTCCAGACCACCAAGCCCGGTGCAGGCATGGGGCGAGGAAGAGGACGCACTGCTCACGCCCCGAGGGTTGAACATGAGAGACGGATTACAACAAAGCATCACTTCAACCACAGATAGAAAGCAGCCGTCTCCAGTATCCAGCACTACAGCGTCTGACAGCTTGCAGCCATACCACATAACAGCTCGGGACGGGAAGTGATCTCCTCTTACAAATTACAGGAGCCAATTTACACAGGGCAAACACTTCCCGTTTTGCAGACCGGAGTGAGACCGCAAACGGCAGTGGGTCAGGGCCTCTGCTTCCCTCGTAGCTCTCCAAACCCTTCCGGACACGCTGCAGGAGGAACACCGCACCTCCAGGCACCCGCAGCCGGCCTCCCACAGCACCCTGCCGCGGCCAGCAAGACGGGCTCAGAAGCACGTCTGTGGGTGCAGGATCCCGAGCACGCGTTTGGGATGGTCCAAAGCTCTTGCAGGACAGCCCTCCATGCAGATTTTTCCCCACTCAATCGTTTCATCCGTGTCTGGCAGCTAAGCGATCCTTAGCCTGGGTTAAAATCTGTAAGGCTTTGACAAGGAACACAGACATCAGTAAGAGTGAAAACATTAGAGGCTTTCAGTGCGTACAAGTACACGTGCCACGTTTGCTTTCCCAAAGTTAAACGTAGATCAGCATCTCTTCTGTGACACAGTGCCTTGCAGTGAGCTTTGTTGACTGCAATCTCTTTTCCAGGGAAATGGGAATAGAAATAGACAACTATGAATAATTAAAATAGTGAATTTAATTCAGCCGGTTCCAACTAAATTGATAATTCCCTGAAACCTTGCACAGAAAACACAGAACACAAATGTTTTTGTCTTGACAGCTGGCGAGCACAACTAAGTGAAAAGGTAAATGGGGTATTTCTGCCTTCTCTGAAAAACAAAAGGTGCCATATATTCTGAAAATGCCCCTTGTTTTTCTACTAAGTGGGTTGATTTTTGAGGTAGTGATGGGAAGTGCTTTGCAAGGAAAGCAAAGGTCCGTATTCTGATGCAACCAGTAATTCCAGATGCCCATGTTGAAACATTTTACAGATGTTTTCAAAAAGTGTTTATGCTTCCTTAAAGAAAAACCCAGGGCTTTTAAAAACGGCTCAAATTAGCCCGGAAACCTGGGAAACCAAAAAAATCTATTCTTATTTTTAAAAAAATCATAAGGCTGGCCTTCCCAGCAGTCTCTACTTGGGCTTCAGGGAGATGCAACGTACAACGAAATAATGTGACGTTAACGCTCTTCGCCAGCCTGTGCTGAGGGAGCTAGCTGGACAGCCTGGCTCAGTTTAGCACTGTAATACTTTTTCCAAACCAATACCAAAAAAGGTTTGTTTCTAGGTCAAGACCTCAGTACTAAATTTTAACCAGGGGCTGACAGTCAAATCTGAACACAGCTGTAAAATGGATTCACAGCAGAAGCTCAGGCATTCTTTTTCTAATTAGAAAACAGTCATGGAGCCTTGCACGTTTAAAGGTGAAAGCTATTTTTGACATAAAAATTAGCACGTAGTTCCTCTGTCATCCTTCAGTTGCTGCTCTGGAAGCTGTGAGCGAATGATCCAAAGATAAGCAAGAAATATAAACATACTGAATTAAATGAATAGGTAGAAGGGGATCAAGTTTTAAGTTTTATTCTGCCTGACAATTAGTAGGGGAATAGATTTATTTTTACACTTACTATTTATCCTAAAAAGCACCGGCACTGAGACAGACCTCAAAGGCATTTAAAAACTCGAAGTGCTTTTAATAGTTGCCTTTTGAAAAAAATGTTAAATCTATTTTTGCGATGGATAAACTAAGCCACCAATAAAGCAAGGCAGGAGCTTTCAGAAGGACCCAGCAGTGAAAAATTGTAGTCTACTTCTCAACAACTCAGCTCCCATATGGGGACCCTAAGATAAAAAAAACCAAAACAACAAAAACAGAGTACCGGATGCTTTTAAAAACCTGAGTGTTCTTTAAATCCAAATTTTCCTTCCTTCTTTCTTTGGTGGGAATCTAACCCTGACAGCCTTGAAAATTAACCCCAAGCAGTTTTCAAAATATGGCTCAGAGTGACTGTTTCTAAAATAACAGTGAGCAAAGAGCGAGCAGAACTTGGAGGGCTTATCACCACCAGTAATGCCACCAACTAATCCCTCAGCAAACCCAGCCCCTTTATGTAACCTGGGATTGCTGCAGCTCAAAGAGCTTACTGGGTTTTTGGTGTTTTTCTTTAAACCTCTTGTGGGTAAATGCAAACACATTAAATACTTTTTTCTTCTGCCACTCTAAAGAAAAAGTTATTGTAAGAGGGGGAAAAAAAATCTTTTATTTGTGAACAACGGCAAATTGAATTTAACTCATACGCCAAGAATAACACGTGTTTCTCATCCATGATCTTGATTGAACAGAAATCTTCTCAATTTACAACACTCGGGTATAACCCTCCAATGGTAAGACATAAAAGGTCGAATCCCAAATTTCTCCTCACCCCAAACACCCTCTGGAAGTGGTGGGCTGTTCCAAATAAAGAAAAAAACATGCCCAAGGTAAACCATTTACATGATTTCCTGGCAGCGTAGGTGGCTGTGCCATACTACTTACTTCCCCGTGGCCCGCTTCCCCACAGTGCCTTGCCAGCACAGAGCCAGGCACCCGGAGAATCTCCTTGCCTGGAGGACGAGTTTTCGTGCCATTGATCTGCCTGTTCTGACCTCCCACAGCACAGATCCTCCCAAGGCAAAATTCAGCTTTAAAACTCTTCAGTTGGTGCTAAGCCATTAACCTAATGCTGAATGCTTATGGAAACTTAGGAAGAAAAAAATAAAACCCCTGTTGAACTACTTGCAATTGGAGACCTGAATGGGCTCGATATAAAACCCACTCAAATCAACAGCAGCAATAGGCTTCCCTGAATGTTGGACTAGATCCAGCTTAAAAGTTTCCATGAAATAAACTAGGCTAAGCGCATCAGCTGCATAGAAACTAACTCGGTGTAACAGGAGCATCTGTTCTTCACATCCACCATTTTCTTATAGTCTTAACTTCCCAGTGCTGCAGTGCCACGAGTTGCCATACAAATCACTCATTGCTGTCGTGCAACTATACATCCTCTCCTGACAGCAGCTGGCCTTATTGCCTCGCCATGCTGTGGATGAACCAGCAATTATGAGGTAGCAAGCATGCTGTATAAACTATTTGACCAGGTAGCTTTCGTTTGTCAAAAAACAGCTTAATGTATTTCGTATGATGGCATTACAAAGTGAAATTAATGTCTGTATTGAGACAGCTGAGGAGCACACCTCGGAGCCATTTATACACAGTACAAAGCAAATGTTTACCCAAGTACAAACAAAACAGGTTGACAATTAGCTAATGTAGCTTTGTGGACATAAACCAGGTACACTCGAGCAGAACCAACATAAAAAAAAAAGAGGAAACAGCCCTTTTCCTATCCCATGCTAAGAGCACCACAGTTAGTGGTTTGGGAAGCCTCTGTCACAGTGAAAAATTTCCTTGCTGGTGTTTAATGTGTTTATTCTACTGCTACTCTGCTGGGATAAAGATAACGTCAGCAGGGCACGCTAGCTGTACAAAGGACCCACTGCCAATGCTACAGTAATTGACAACATACAATTAAGTCTCACACCTGTTTATTGTAATTCATAGATAACCACTTCTAGTACATATTTTCATATTGGCTTTTAATGCTTTTGGGTTTTTTAAGCTCAGGGACACCCAAACTTCATCTAAGGGTCATCTCTGCAATTTACCCAGATCCAGAATGCTACACCTACTATGTGAAACTGGTGCAAGTTGGTATTATTGCCGCTGGTAACAGAGATGGCTTGGAAACTACAAGTCCCAACATGCAACGCCCCACCAGCGCGGGCTGCTCTATGCTACGAGAGGAAGGAGTTTTGCTGGGGTGCATTTACCTCGCATGCCTCGTTTTGGCCGTATCAGCCAAAGTCATGCAGCTGTCTGCACGCAATGCTCTACACAGTGCAAAAATGAAGACCTCTACACATCTGGAGTAAGAACAGTGGTAACAAAGTCATAGCTACATATTCTTCTCTACATTTTTGTTTATTGAGACAAACTAATTAAAAGGCACAAACATAGGGCATATGTTTACATGGACATTATAACAAACATATACATTAAAAGTGTAGGAATGTGTTTCCTTTCTGCTAAACAGAAAGTTCCTAAGCTTTTATATATACAAAAGTTGTACAATTTGATGTCCTAAAGTACAAAAGATCATTTATAAAATTATTTTACACTAAGCTCTTTTTTTTTGTTTTGTTTTTGTTTTACTATGTAGTCCAAGCCCCTAGAACAGTTTCACGTAATGATACAGATACCTGTCACCTGAGCCAGCAGCCTGGCAATCACTGCTTGTACTGACACGGCAGGGTAGAAACGGAAGCAGTCCATTTTGACTAGTCAGTCCTGCTAGCACTCTGTGAAAATGCGCACACGCTAATCTCCATAGCTTTCAACTTCATTAAGATAAAAACATCTCAACTGTAATTTTCTTTTTTTAATGTAGAGTCTTGGGTTCAGGGTGGTTTTTCTTTTTTAAACAAAGTTTTAAAAACGTGAATATGTGACATGATAGTCTAAAAAGTATATCTGTTTCCCTAGATTTTGCTTTCTACCTTATGTACAGATAAACAGGTTAAGAAATAAAAAGCACATGTAGCTTAAACATGTGTGACCATTTGTGGAGAAGTTCTGGGCTGGATAGTTCAAACCATCAACCCAGAACTCCCACAAATTGATAGAAATGTGTTAACACAATAGAAGAATAACGTAAAAATGATGATGTTTGCAAATATTTACAAAGTTGAACAGATTTGCACAACACTTGATTAAGAAATAGGGGAGAAATTAAAAGACGCTCTCTGCTTGTCCTGGAGGGGCATCCTACCTAGTTAGTGGTTAGAATAAAAACTGTATACAATTTAATATAAGACAAAACTTCTAGTGAACAACTAACACGTCTGTCCCCTGCTGTAACACCAGCAGGCTCTGATTGGGAGGCACAGGGCATAAAAATCATACCCAGTGCCTCCAGAATCTTCCAGCTTAAAGCAATATTTCTTAAGTTTCAAAGCACTCCTTTTGCTCCTAGATAAGAGTCCCATAGGGGTCTGACTGTTCAGAGACCATGTTTACATACATTTCGACTCCTCTTCTGTCAGCCATGGCTGTTTCTCACCAAACAATAACAGGTTTGTTTTTTTTAAAATGTTGACTACAATGCTATATTCCCTTAGGGTAATATGTTGGGTAATATTTACATCTCCAAATATCAGGTCACAATCCCTATTATATGTTGAAGTTAGAATGATAAGTTATCATATGCTTTGCATATCAGAGCTGGTATCACCTTTCCCATAGGGAATGCTGCCTGAAATTATCATATTCCCAAAGGTAAAATGCATATTTTCTCCAAAATGCATTTTTTTTAAAATGACAACATTGTAATGCATTTACTCATAGAAAAAAAAACATCAACACAGACAAAGATTCTACACTAGCTCAGAAACAGTGGACTTAATGACTGGCAAGTTAAAATTAGCCATCCACCCTGTTAAAGATACAGAGGGGTCTTTGCTAGTGTTTAGATTAAAATAATTTTCTAAGTTATACTTTGGGGATAAAACATAAAACTGTTTTTTAATTACTTTTTTTTTTTAACTCTGGCAAATAAGTATCTGCTCTAATTCAGCATCAGTCAGCTAAAAGGTAAAACTTACTTTAAATGAAGTGCTCCAGTGAAACTCAAGTTTGAACCATGAGCCAAATCAACAGGGGAAGATGCTACTATGGTCTCTGATGGTGCATGTTGCCCCAGTGTCTTAGTCTGAATTTATTATTAACTAAAACAAAATAAAACAAAACAAAACAAACAAAAAAAAAAAACCCAACCAAAAAAACCCCAACCAAACAAAACCCAAAAAAGAACTGCTGGTAAGGATTCCATTTTAATCCTTTTTAATACTGTTTAGAAATTCTTTACCAGGGGGGAGATGTGGGCAAGGCCTGGGGCAGGAAAGGCATGCTCTCTACTGGTCTCATTGCTATATTTAATGGACCAGCTAACGTCATTGGTGTGGGGAGGTTCATGGGAGATGTTATAGTGACTGGATGCGCTATATTCACTGGAGCAGTTACTGGGGTAGGTAAATTGACTGGTGTGGTGAGCGTTAATGGAGATGTCATGGATAATGGACTTGTTATAGTTACAGGATGCCCTAGGTTCATCGGACTGGATATATTAACTGCACTTGATACATTTACTGGACTTCTCATGCTCATTGCAGCTGCCACTGTGACTGGGTTTGTGATAGTCCCAGAAGCCACAGAGGACGTTATATTGAATGGAGTAGTAAGAGTCACAGGCGTAGTAGCAGCAGTGGAGGTTTGGCACAAGTTAGCAGCTTCTAAAAATGAGACATAAAAAGACAAAAAGTTTTTAACACATAAAAAACCATGGACAAGATTTAAAAAACAAAAACAAAAACAAAAACCAAACAAGAACAGGTACAAATTCTGGAATAATTTTCTTTAGAAATTATTAGTAAGTTAAAACTGTTAACATTCTATAACCTATAAGAAATACAAACTCTCATGCAGTTCATTTCAATTCAATATTTTTTTCCTGAGAAGTCAAGCGAGGTTGTCTTATAAAGAGGGTTTCGATGTTCATAAAAACAGTATCGTACAATCAAAAAAAATCCTCCCAAGAGGAACATTATAAATAGAGGAGAGAGTGTACATACCGAATGGTACGTACTCTATAGCCTTCTCAAAGGTGAACTGACATTCTGTGAAGGTTTTAAAAAGTCATTATTAGGGACTGATAAGCAAAGCTCGTTTCAATATTTACCTGCTTATTTCAGTCTTAATTATTGCTACTAAATTGTTCCACTGATCACAGTACTTCTACTTAGCAATTTTCAAGGCTACCCAGTCAGTACATCTTTCAACCCCCATTATCTCCTCAGCTTTCACGTAACCTACAGCTCCACACCAAGTTGTTTTGTTTTGTGGTTTTTTGGGTTGTTTTGTTTTGTTTTTTTTACTTTGTTTTGCAGTAAGCAGGAATGAAGTGCCAAACAAAGAAGACCCAGGAGGCCAGTGCCCAGCCCTGCTGCCGGTGGGCTCTAGCAGGGCTGGGCACTGGGGAGAGGGCACCGGCGGTCCGGGACAGCGGAGGGATCACTAGGCATCCATCAGCACCACCTGCCGGCTACCCATACTAGAAGGCTCCAAAAACAGAAGCGGGCTGGTGGACGCAGGGAAAGGGAAGGGATGACTGCTAGAGAAACCAACAAAAATATATTCTAGATCAACATTACAGCACTTCTAAGTCGTGTCTTATTCCACATTTGTAGGGTAGGACACCAAGTTCAGTCTACACCCACGTTTCAGGAGGTAAGCCAGGAGCAAAGAGTCCACTCTTGCCACTTGGGCAATACAAATGTACCAAGACAGAGTTAACTTTGAAAGCAACATTAGCCCCGTTTAAGGGTTACTGTTGGTTCTTCAAAGTCCATATCTAGGAGGGGTGGGAGAGGGAAGGGAAAGAGTAAAAAAAAAAACAAACCACAACTGTGAAAATAAATCTTATTAGACTAAAAAAAATCCCATATAGTGTTGTAAAGCCAGCGCAACAGGTGGCACTAGCACAGGAGAACCAGCATGGAAAGAGTAGCACATCGGCATGGCACTGACTGGTCTAGCTTCACCTTCCAAGCACAGTAATATGCAAAGACACATCCCACCCATGCCCCTTCCCCAATTAAGTTAAGCTAATATCATCAATCTGACAACATTTCTACTCACCCACCTCCCTCACCCACCATTCTGTCCAAAACCACTGTTTCTGTTAAAGCATATTCAATTATCTCAGTAAGAAATGAAGGGAAGAGGGAACAAGACATAGGAAGGAACAAGCAGGAAAAAAATTCTCAGAGATTTTCTAAATCTGACACCTATTTGCTTTATCTATTTAGCAGCCAATAATATTTAAAGTTTCTGTTATCACTACATTTTAACATGAATATGCTGTTTCTATACTGTCTGATCACAGAATTAATTCAGCTGGAATAACAATCAAGGCGAAAGGAGCTAGCAGCCTAATACACAAACAAGACCTAGAAAAGAAAAAAAGAATGAAGAAACTGAAAGGAAGTTTAGGAGAAAAGAAAAAAAATGTGAGTCAAAAACATTTATTACTAAAAACAGCTAGTGAAAAACACTAAGTGGTCACTGAGAATTTCTTCTAAAACATGTAATCCACAAGAGTCACATGATAGGCATCAGAAATCAAACTGTTGTGAAAAGAATAAGCTAGCAGTAACGGGAGACTTTAAACTACTATACTCCTAAGGACGCTAAATTGAAGCAATATATTCTTTACAAAACTGACACACTGACCAACGATAGGAAGCTATTCAACTTCAGTTAGAGTAGCATAGGTATATGTAAGCTGTGAGCTAGCAATAATGAAAAACACAATCACTTATTAGTTAATTTCATAATGAAAAAAAACAACACAGAGACAGGAGAGTAAGTTCTAGGAGTTCTAGAAAACTTTATGCAAAGACAGTTACGTGATGATAAAGCAAATGGAATAAACTGGGAGAGAAAAGAGGAAAGGGACACAGAAAGCACCCACATGCAAACTGATGATGCAATAACAGGTGTTGTATGTGTGTGCATATATACATATATATATGCACACGAGTTAACAACTGGTAAATAGGCATAAACAGAGCTAAAAACCACATGCAAGTCAAAAAAACACACTCTTGCCTTGGAGCAGACACAAACATCCCTTTATAATTGATGATTGCTACATACACATTCAGGCACAGACACCAAAGGGAAGCAAGTAATAAGGAGTTCATTTACAACAGTATAATTTTGGTCATGTTATCCTCCTGCTAGTTTTTAGCTATTACTTCTAACATTGAGAATGAAATTTTCATGTAAGACAACCTTTTCTGACATCTTAAACTCCCTATATAACTGTAAACTCCAGTATCTTATAAAACCAAGACCATAAGTATTGTTTTGTTTTACCTTTCTTCCTTGCTTTGACGGCCTCTTCCCATAATCTCAGGGTCTCTACCTGCTTTCCAGGCCAACTTGTTACATGTTGCTGCTGCTGCTGCTGTTGCTGCTGCTGCTGTTGTTGCTGCTGCTGTTGCTGCTGCTGCTGCTGCTGCTGCTGCTGCTGTTGTTGTTGCTGTTGTTGCTGCTGCTGTTGCTGCTTCTGATTGCTGGTCTCTTCACTCATGCATGCTATGCCAATTAAGTAAGAACACAAATTCACCTTGAAAAGTTACTCTGTGTTCTGCTGAGATGACAAAGGCTTCTTCCATAAAGAGTGTGTGGAATCTCACAGGATTCCAAGAGCAAAAATCACAGAGGTGTTTAAAAACATAGAATTAATTCTGCGTTCTATAAAACTACTTTTCCGAGATCTAAAACCAAAAATGTAAGTCAGGAACATCTGTTTTCACTGCCAAAAATGAAATTCCTTTATAATTTTGTTTGTATTTTAGGAAGAGTGAAATAAAGGACTATAATGAGTCTCTAGAATCCAAGCTGGTTAGCTGATTCCCCTTTTTCTAATCTCAGCTCCAGTTAAAAAAAAAAAAAAGCCTTTTTACTTTTTATTGCAAGTATGACTTAAAATTTTTAGTTTACCTTTGCATCACAGAACAGCCTGTTACTACTCTCTGGCCACATTACAGCTCATCATTTCCATCTCTAACAACTGCTGTAAATGCCTCATGCAAACTGGCTTAGCACCACCGAACTGGCTTGGGAAGCCAGAGCTGTAACCCTATACCTTGAAAAATACTTCACATCCAAATTTCATATTAAGCACAATAATCAGGCATTTTAGACATTCCCAGTACCTTCAAATTATCCAGGAGTAACAGGAACTGAAAAGATGTTGTAAATTAATACTGTTTAAAAGGCTTTATGGACAAAGTTTCCAAAAACATTCCTTAGTTCTCCCTCTCAATTCCTCTGAAAACTTGTCTTATATCACTAACTATGTAGGTTAAGTTACAGGTATTTTAATAGGGAAGATATGAAAGTCAAGTCTTCATTTGCTTACTAGGCACTCCCAGGTTCAGGCTTCAGCACTTCCACAGAGTATAATGCTAGAAGGAACTATTACAAACATCTCATTTGAACTCCTGCACACCACCAGTCAAATGCCATTAATGCCCAAAACATATCAGGGCTGGATTTAAATGCCTTTCTTGACAGCTACTGCCAGAGGGAGGAATCATTGAGCCCCAGGGTCAAAGCTCAGAGAAATCTTTCTCCTAATTTTGATGAGCTTTAGATGAGGCTTCAAACCTGAAACTTGGCAGATCTCAGCAGTTCTTAAACATTCTAAAACCTCCAGAATTATCTGCTGGGATTTTAGGCCCGTACACTTCAGGAAGTACTACTGTACTTAGAAGCTGAGAAAACTTGGGAGCTCTGTTCTTCAAGAGATGGGTTATTCTCACAAACTGCAGGGCATTCCTAAGGGATAAGAGCACAGTCTAGCAGCAAACTAATTCCACATATGCCAATTTCTTGAGCTGAAGAAGATCCTGTCATCAAATATCTATTTTTAATAGGTGTGAATACCCAGACTGATGGGCATGTTTTTGCATTTTAACGTAATCAAAGGCAATTCCCTTTGCAAACACACTGTTATTAGAAATGTTTTTAAAACGTTCACCTACTTTTATTGATGCCTTGTTTACAGGTATTACAGTTGATACTTTGGCTCTGCCCGTGTGTCTTTAAGTGGCTGGTGATATATGCTGCACTCAGAAGTTTACCACAGATATTACACGATACCTTTCCTTCATGGCGCACCATGTGTGTCCGCAGTCTGTCTTTGGTGGCAAAGGCAGCAGTGCACGTCTATATGAAGGACAACAGTTACACTTGAAGTGCAGACAGCATCATTACAGTATGAATTACATGCCCGCTGTAAGCCTATTTTACCTTGTAGGTGCCAGCAGTATCCTAAGGATATTGACAACCTTAAGTTTTACCTGTACTTAGAGGGCAACCAAAATCAAACTCCTAAACAGAGACTGAAAATGGAAGGTCACTTCTGAGACAATTAGGACAAAAATCATACTTAACTTTCTTAAAATAGCGAGTTGCATTATCTACCAAAACAAGAGGTAGGTTATAAAAAAAACCCTAGAATAGGCAAAGTCGGGCTTTGATAACAATTTTACTGCACAAATCTGAACTTGATGTCTTAGGTTGCTCAATTACTTCTGTTCCCAACCAAATCAGAACAAGGAAACAAAACCTTTTTCTAACACTACTTTTTTTACACGAGACTTATTTGATCTGATGAGTCACTAAAACACAGGCTGGAACAAGCATGGATATTCCAAGCTAAACAGTTAATTGTTCAAGGTCAGTCAAGTTATTTCTCTTATACTCAGTCATCAACTTATGACAACTTGCTTTCACCTTCCAGCAAAACAACAGATCCAGAATCAACTATTCTAATCCATTTTAAATGGATGTACTGAGAAACACATTTAAATATGCTGAGAAACACATTGCACATGTTACTCCAGTAATCAGCACTAAGCTGAAGACGCTGTTACAATCCTACTAAGTTAAGCATACCGTAAAACAGCACACCTATGTTGTTCTCCAAGAAAGCAAAAAGCATCTAATCTTCCTTAAAAAGGAGCCACAGCATCCTTCTAAACTGCTTCTACACGTACATCAGAACTACAGTGCTGCTGGTATGTAAGGTGGATGTGGCTTTATTCCTAAACTTGCTTTCCAAAGAAAAATCCAGGAGAAAATATGGTTCTGGAAAGATTATTCACCTGAGATTCTAACAATATAATAACGTATTGTTCTTAATAAATTATTTTAGCCCTTACTTGGCATTTGAAGGGTCTCTCTGTTGAGTGAACATGTTTAACGTGACAGCTTAAATGATCAGGCCTGCAAAAAAAAAGAGAGGAACAGAAAAGAAAATGCATACTGTTACAAATACATAGTAATGACACCTTGGCTAGCAGTGCTGAACACTGCACTGATGACCCCTTGCAGCCCACATCCCTCTGCACGGCAAGAATTAATATGTTCCCCATACCTACGCAGTGGCTTTCAGCTAGAGTAACACATAGTTACGCTGAGACCCAACCTGCAGTTTAAAACTTATCCGTGTTCTTCTTTACACATCTGAATATGGTACATTTGGTCGTACCTTGTGTAAAGGTGACAGATAACAGCTCTAAGGGTTGAAGTTTTCTCTGTTGCAAGCACAGTTATAAATACAGCCAGCAGCAATGCAAGCTCCCCCACAATGCTCTGTCAGTACACCTCAACCTTGCTCCGAGACAAGGAGACAGTTTGCCTGCCGTGCCCCATTCGGTCATTGACCTTTGCAAAGGCTGGTAAAGGGGCTCCATGGTCACCACCAGTGACACAGACACACGTCCTACGGGACCTGGATGAGGTCGCGAAATCATTTCAAAACATTCTCATAAACGAGCAACCACTTTTGGCCGCTGCCAATCTGGCTCAGATCAAGACCCACTCCCTAAAGGTAAACAAGGCTCTTTATCCCCTCACCAATCTTCTAAGATGTCTGGTTCTCCTAGCCCCTCGCTATGATAGCTTAACCCTTCTTGGTTATGAAAAGCCAATACTTGAGCTCGCCTGGGATTTTCTACATGGTACCTCGAGAAGCCTTTTCCACAAACACCACAGGTGTATGGTTTCGTGATGCCACCTTCGTGAGACCTCACATGGTAGGTCATGCGATCCTTTCTCTTGAAGCGCTGATTGCAAATTGGACATTCAAAGGGTTTTTCATCTGAGTGGGACAGCTTGTGCCGGTTGAGGTGGTAGACATCCCTGAAGGCCTTTCCACACATCTCACAAGCGTGGTTCTTCTTAACGGGCTTGCTGGGCTTCTTCACCGTCTGAGTCACTGCCATAGCTGTTGCGCCGGCACTACTGCTGGGGTTGGTGGCAGAGGAAGACGTAGTGACTGTGGACAGGATGCCTGCGATAGTCGAAACCAATGAACTTCGGCTGTTGTCACCAGCGATGGTTGAGATAAGGGGCACCATTGTGGTGGGAGTTTTCTTTGGCCGTGACACTAACTTTATCCCTGTGTGGCAGGACTCGTGACGCCTCAAATGGTAGCTGTCCCTGAAAGCTTTGCTGCAGTAAGTGCACACAAAGGAGGTTTTAGGTTTTTCCTTTTTAATCCCAACAATAGCATCCTTTAATGTTTCTGGTGCAGGCTGAGGTTTCTGCGTTATTGGTAAGGGCAGAATCGGCTTCTGATCGGGTGGCTCAACAGCAGAGCTCAGGAGAGGCAACAAACTGTTCTGTGCTGCCTGCTGTTGGTGATGTGAGGCTTCGTGTGCCTAAAACCAAACATTCACACTTAAATTCAATTGATGGGTGCTCACTCTGACACGGTGAGAACATTTACAAACTACAGGAAAGCACATGCTAGACCAAAGGCCATTGAACTAGAAAACGTTACATAATTTTTGTTTTGGACAGGATAAACCACTCGCGCTTTAAATGCATTCGCTGTGCAGATTCTGTGGTAAGTATAGGAAGACACACATCATAACAATCAAATAATTATTAAGTTTCCAGAGGGCAACACTTCTTATGGAAAACAACTAGGTGCTTGTCAGATCTTTGACTAACACAGCGTTTGATCTTTACATAACAGATAACTTGTTTTGCTAACGATCATATCAGATGCCACCTTGGAACTATCTTTGGAGCATATGAACGTACTGATGGGAATTGCAAAATAACGCCCCACCTTTAAGCTGAGCTTAGTGCACATTGCGAATTAAACTGCAGCCACAGAGAGCCAGGATGCGTTAAGACGTCTTATTTAAACAACGTGTTCATACCAGTGTGTTAGCACTGAAACCAAAGCAACTTGAATTGAGAGCGGTCTATAGCCGCATTTCTATATTTAGCAGGTTCCCTCCGCATTTACACACTGACCACTGTGCTCTTTGCATCTGGAAACTAATAAGAATAGCAACATGTTCTTTTTCTCTTCGTCAGCAGCTACTTTGTGATATGAAGAGAAGCTAATCGATAAGCACTGATAGACACCTAGAGGAGAACACAGTTTGGGGGGGGGGGTGTTGAAAAAAAGACCTGAAAGCTGTTTCAAACCAGCCAATACCAACTGACTCTGAACTACGGAATCGGTAGGAGAAGCTGAAGGGAAGAGAGAGAGGGGGACCCCCCCACGAGCATGCTGCAGCAAGCACCACTCAGCTGAGCTGCAGCCTGCGCTGCTATGGGCTGTTCTACACCATGCTTGTGTTAGGCACTGTTTATTCTAAGGCGGAAAAACACTGTTATTAAAACTCATCCAGTCAGACCGGGACAAAACCCTAGCAGATACAATTTTAAAGTGGTTTAGAAACCACACAGACCAATTCAGCCTAATGGAGCATTAAAATAAATCACTCTAGCACCTTAAGCCAGTTTAAGCGCATCTGTATTCAAGATGTGCCTCAGTCTCATCAGACCAGTTTTAAATCAGTCTAGTTATTAACGCAGTGTGCCAGGTCTGAAGCTGAGTTTGGAGAAACTTGCATTCCCATTAGATCAGTACTGCAGCCTTCGAGGACTTCTTCCCTATGGTTTCCTTCACAAAATAACACGTACTTTGCTTCACAACTTGAGGCTGCGAGAGCTCAATAAAATGCCGTGCTGGCTTGCAACCCCCAGCTTGTCTACTTTTACGCCAGCTGAGGATGGGCAGCTTTATGAAATGCACTCAGGCTAATACTCTTCCTATGTGAATCGGTTTCATCGCATCCTTTGGAGAAGTCAGTATTTCTAGAAGCTCACTTTGGGACTTTTTCTTAGTTGCATCCAAGCTCTGGCAGCAGTGACTACAGGCACCTCGGTGCAACTCTCTCTCAGCTGCAGGGGGGGCTCCCGCCTCCTCCTGCCACCGCACAAGCCCTGCATCACTTCAGCCACTCCTTTTTCAGGAGGGAGATGCCGGTGATCTTTGGATAAAAGCCACCGGTAGATACAAACGCTAACCCACGTGGGCATGAATGCACGCTCCCTAACACTGCAAGCCTATCTGACAGGAAAACTGCTCACGGGACAAAGCCCGGATTCGGTAAGATAATAGGAAACAAAACGGGGCAATCGTTAGGAGCCAGTCCAGCCTGTCCGTTTTTATCTGCGTTTAACGTCCCATCTGTGCCGAAGCTTGGGATGCAACAGGTAAGCTGAACATTACCACACCACGCCTGGCCACAGCAGCCACCTCAAACAACAGCCTAAGGGGCTGGTTTGCAGAAGCATTTGCTGAAGAGTCGAATGCAGAACTCTCCTGGAGGCTAACGCTGCTAAATCAGGGCACGGCACAAGCTCCAGCTTCTCCATTAAACTTTTGCCTGACTTCAGTGACAATTGCGGATTTTCAACCATTTATTTTCCGTGTTTTTAAAAAGCGATTGAGACATCTACATTGCATAAAAAGAATAGAGTATGTACAATACACATCGAAAGTACAATATTAAGCAAGTTGTGTACTTAAATACAATTTTAATTTTAAAAAACTCTTAAATGTTTTACAGCCAACTTTAAATAAGCATTAAACAATGTTGTTAAACTGCATCAGAAGACACTTAAGAGCACCTAAGGATAGCTCCAGAGATACAGTTTCAAAGGCAGAGCTAGCAGATCGGATAATAGAGAGCCCAAATCCTTTGGACAAGGTTCAAACTTATGCAGTTTATGGATATTTTTAAGCCTTAAAGAGTCGTCAGCACTTCGAGGTAATGATGCGCTTATTCCTATGGAACCGACAGAGATGGTGGACATAAAACAATGTATGTTCATAAGACTACAGGCTATGAAGCCGCTGCTTATACAAGTCTGCTTATCTTGGCTCCCAGATAGCCAGTGTTATTAGCAGCGCTGTCTTCCTAATAACCCCTCTTTGCAACAAGCAGTGTTCCTCAGTTTCCAAAGGCTTCCTGCACTAAAGCCTTTTAAAAAAAAAAGGATCAGGCAGTATTTTTTTCTTTAACTCGCTGTTCAAGACAGGAAGACAGCACCTGCTGCACGCCTCTCGCGAGTCATTTTTATTCAGGCACAGACCAGACTTTTACTTGACCTAGTATTAATGTCAAGTCAACATTTTTTGCGATATTATGATTGCCTGGGACAGGCTCTCGTGCAAAATACCCTCGTTCTATCACTAATTTTTTCCTTCCTGGGGGGCAGTAAACAAAAAACCCCTGTAATTCATGACCCGGAGTGGTAGAATGTGCCATTGTGAACTTCCGATGCCAGAGGCTAAAATATTTTTGTGCTCCAGCCTTAATGTGAGAGCAACAAATTAGCATGAGTCATATCTTGAACACTCTGATGGATGATTCCTCCTCACATTAACAGATACAACTTTCATTTTCTGAGCAGATACTAAAAGCGGTTTTCAAAATATGCATTTCAGGGACTAATAATATCCAAACAAGAGCTGCTTATTCAGTCTCACAATTGTTTCTTTAAAAAGATACAATCCATCAAAATGCCACCTAAACACAATCAAACAACTTTATTTGGAAAGAGCAATTTACAGTCACGTATCCCATTGCTAGCAACACTAAAATTAAGACATCGCAACCTCATCTAAGAACATTTTGCTAAAAATTACAACTTTGCACACCATGTAGTAAACTGTCCCTTAGGAACCCTGACACAGCTGAAACACATGCTTGGTAAAACTCCCCCCATGAGGAACGAGCACATATATTCAGTCACTTGCATTTGTTATTTAACTGACACCGGGGCCGGGAGGGGCTTTTAAATCCACTTTTTCTTACTAGTTTTAACTAATCAGTTGGATCTTGGCTGACATGTTGTTGGAGAGAATGGGAAGAAGAAAAACTGAAGTCACACCAGGAGCATCTTAACAGTGCTTTCTGCTGGGTGCACTAGGATGCTCGCACCCTAAATCGCTGGGTTTAACAAAATGACTCAAGAAACAATATTCAGCATTTATTATGAGGTCTTAAAGCTTTATTATTTGGGGAAAAAAAAATCAGAGGAAAATTTCCACATCACAGTTTTATGAAGATGCTTCCAAGTCGCGCACAGCTAAGTACGTTAGGAGAGTGAACTGCTGACTCCTTAATTACAAGCAGCAAAGCCTACTCCTAAATCAAAGTGTGACATAGCTATTTCAAAATACAGTACCCTTCAAAACCATAAAGACAAGCAGCAAGAAGCTGGACACATACTTGAAAGTATTGCTTGGCATTTCTTACGGAGGTTGCTGCAATACCATATTGCCAGCCTCTGGATAATTTCCCCTCGAAAACTCTCATCTGTGAGCCTGGGAGGCAGAAAGGCAATAAACCAGCTCCAACTCGGAGGGAGATGGCCCTAAACTAAGGAGATTAACTTCTTAGCGTGAAGTTTCCTATGGGCGAATCACAACTGCCCACTAGAGTGAGAAATAATTCACAAGACCTCAGCCAAACTCGATGGCATCACCCGCTTTAATCACGGAAAGGCGGAAAACCCAGCGCCCAGCTCCCGGTACCGGCTCCCCGAACATTCCCGGCGTGTTTTCGGAGGCAGAGCACCCGAGCGAGTGACTCATCCCTTGGTACTTGCAAGGGAATAATTTTTCCTCTCTAAAGGAATGGTGCTCGCTCTTGGCGGATTTATTCATTCAACTCAGGTTTTCAAACTCGTGTCACGGGTTGGGTTCGGGTTTAATTCTGAGGAGGACAGTGAGTAAGCGAGTGACCGCCGCTGGGAATGTCCAAAGAGGATTATTTTACCTTGAGAAAGGTGATGTGTGGGGCGCTTTTTTTGCCTTTTTTTTTTTTTTTTCTGCTGCAATTACAAATTTTATGTTTTCAAGCTCAAAAAGAGCAGGAGGCATCAGAAAAACAATCCGGCGTGAAAGGGCTCAGCTCACAAAAGCCAGGGGAAGGATTTTTTTTTTCTTTAATTATTTTTTTTTTCCGGTACACTGGATTTTCTTCGGAATTACATAAACAGCGGTGGTTTTAAGTCAGTCTTTCACAGACAGAAGGGGGGAAAATTGTGACTCAGTTGGCAAAGGGAGGGGTTGCACGCTCCACCGTCCCTATTCCTCCCTGTTACCGTTAGCATTTCGCCAGTTTTTACAGAAATCCGGCCCGCTCGCGTCCTATTTTAAAAGAAAACAAGCTNNCTCGCGTCCTATTGTAAAAGAAAACAAGCTCCCTCGTCACCCGGTCCCTGAGTCAGGCTGTTTAAAGAGGGATTAATTTATTCTCTCAGACACGGTGTTTGTTCCATCAGGGTTTTGTTAGAGCCCGGTGGAAGGTTAGGGTTTTTTTTTGTTGTTGTTGTTTTTCTTTT
>VZTV01006980.1:12171-26083 GCA_013400875.1 Anhinga rufa | reverse complement strand
CCCCCCCCGGCTCCGATCAATCCTCTTTGCTCAGGCCCAGATCCACGCTGAGCTGCACTGCGTGTCTGAGGCCTCGGCCACTGTGGCACCCACTTCACCAAAACCACCCGGCAGGTAGGGTGTGTGAAGAAACACAGCCATGTCACCGCGGGCTTCTGTGCAGCTTGACCTCAGTAAGCCGGGCTAAATATGGCTCACGTCAATGAAGTTTCCCATGCTACTTCCTCCCTTATGAGAGAGCCGGATGGTTTTTCTTGTCTCCTGTTACAGATAAGGCCAGTCCCAAAGCCCCAGCGCCAGTGCCACGCTGCTGTGGCAGGGAGGAGGCACGGCAGGGACCGAGCCGCCGTCGGCAGAGGACTCGCTGGGGGTCCCAGCCCGCCGGCTCAGCTGTCGCTTTGTGCAATCTTGGGCGAGTCACCTGGCTCCCGTGGAGCTGGTCCTCGGCCCTCCCCGAGCATTTCTTCACTTTCCAAGAGCGTTGCAAAACAGTAGTTTTTCTGTTCAGAGTGACGCTTGCGGTTGTTTCACACCTCTCAGGCTATCAGCTAGCTTTTTTCCTTGAAACCCCAGCACCGGAGTGGAGTGATTACACCAAAATCTGTTTGCATTACAAAAAAAGGTTTCTCACCCTGGTGACCCCGGAGGAAAGTTTGTGGATATGTGCCCAGGGGACTCGGCTGCCTGAAGTGGCCCGACCCGCGCAGGGGCACCCACACCTCTGAGAGTCTGTCTGTCTCAGGGGATTTGGAGCCTGCTCGTTTTCGACCGCCCCCATCTGTGCCATGCTAGTCCTCTGCGCCGATGCATCTGGCAGGCAGCACGTGCAAAATATCACCCTTGCTCTGCAGAAGCTCCGAATTAAGACAAACAAACCAAAAAAAGGAGTCAAAGGGGTTTGCTAGTGCAGATGCAACACGCCCTCAGCCCTGCTGGGACCGCGCCGGCCCAGCTCGCCCGTGGACCGTTTGTTCCGCTCAGCAGAGATGCTCTTCCCAGCCGCAGCACAGGGGCAGCCACAGCATTGCCCCCTTCCACCCCGCATGCCACCACTGGCATATCACTGCGTCATTGAAGAAATCCTGATGAGCATGTAGGAGGCTAAACACCACATTCTTGTTGTTTTTACAACTAAAGAACCAAGAGGGGATATGGAAACTAAACCTATAAGACTCAAAGCCTTCTTACTAAGTTGAAGGAGAGGGGAACAGAGCTGGAGCCCACTTTCCTCTTGACAGTGTCCAGCTGAGCCCTCCCGGACCCTCTCGCACACCCGACGCATCCCACAATAGGGCAGTGATCGCTGAGAGAAAAGTTGCATTGGGAGCAAAGTGAGCCACAGCTCTGCAGATAATCCCCGGCGGGGAGAAGGAGCTCACAGGAGCTGTATTTATAAAGGGCAAGTCTATGCCAAACCCGACGAACTTTCCTTTACCCAGAATTATAACTGGAAATATAAAAAGCCACAGTGTTTGAAAGCACATATTTACATTATATATGCCCCAAAGCAGAATAAACAAAGGTTAGATTTGTAAACTCTCCATCTTAATTAAAGCAGCACTACTTTGGACAAACCCACATAACAGGTGGCTTGAAGTGTTGTGTTATTTAATTTATACCTTCCAGCTCCTTTAGTCATCAGGCTGGGACAGTGATAGCATCAGCAGCCACTCTGCTGCCGCTCTGGTACCCGCGGCGAGTGTGCAAAGGGAATTTCCAGGGCACCAGGAACCATGTGGCCCCTTTACCACCGTCCCAAGGCTGCTCTTTTCTGCCTTTTAAAAAAAATATATCTTCCCTCCTTTCTTCCTCAGCACTTCCGCAGGCTGTTGGGAAGGACGGGAGCGCTGCTGGGGTGTCCCCCGTGTCCAGCACCCATGCTGAGGCTGGTTGTGGGGAGCTTCCCAGGGACCAGGGCAGCACTGGGAGGGCCCCTCGGTGCCACTGCCGTGCTCTGCCCGACACCGGCACTGCCGAAACACCCGCGCAGCCCTTGGCCGCTCATGTGCCCTCCTGCCACCCAGCATGTGGCTCCCCAGGGACATCCGCCTCCAGAAGAAGCAATACCCACAGTTAATTTATCAAATCCACCTCACGGTGTGACTCATATGGAGAGGAGCTGTTTCCTCCACCATGCTCAGCCACGAAACAGTTAATAAAGTGCCTATTTGCACAGGCGCCATTAGCTGTCCTGCCTGCTCTGGGAAATCGGGCAGGGCTGGGGGATGCAGCTCCCCTCCGCGAACCCGGGAGCCCCAGAAGGACCACCTAAACTCTGCCCATTTTATCCCATTATCCTCGCAGAAGCCCCCTGTGTATTAGGACCCGTAGTGGGACATGAGCAATAAAATTATAGCTTGCTTTTCTGCTGTCTGCACATCTCCCGCGGTTACAGAGCAAATAAGTTGGGCTGGGTGAGAGGCTGCCCCGCGGCAAGAGTGTGCATCCATGCACCCTCCTCGCCCGGGACCTTCAAAGCCGCAGTGCTTTCCCCCAGCCCCTGCCTGCCTGCTGACATGCCGTGCTCTGATTTCGTCTGGCAAGCATGTGCTTGCATCACTAAGAATAGAAAATGCTGTCAAATAGTTCAGCTTTAGAGGAGCCCCTTTCTGTTTGTACTCTGCTCCCCGAGTGACACGGCGGGCTTTGAATTTCACGGCTCCATCAGGCTGAAGAGCCCTCGAGTGTGTAAATAAGCTGCAACAACGTTACTGAGAATGTGCTCCCCATAGGCAGTTTCCGTTCAGCTGCTTCCAAAGTTTCTGTCTTCTCTGGTTCCTCCCTTTGCAGCCTCGACTTCCCTATCAAACTGACCAAGGAAGCTAGAAAGAGACAGTAAAAGACATCACTGGGAAGCACAGGTTGGCGCAGGGCGTGTGCTCGCTGCGAAGCCTCAGCCACTGGCAGGACAGCCTCTCCGGCAGCATGGCTGTCCCATGCCGGCTCACACCACGGGAAGATGCAGCGTCCTCCAAAGAGCATCCCACCACATCCCTCTGCCCAGCGCCCACCAGACAAGTGCGTCCCTGACCTGCAGCAAAACCCGGGTGGAAGGTGCCGTGGGGACAGAAAACCCATTCTCTAGGCAGAGGGAAAGGGAAAGCTCTCGCCAGACAGCTGCCCACAGTCGTCATCTCTGCTACCACGCGAGCCTGCTGCCATCCCTCCCTCCCTCCATCCCGTGCCCTCGGGCAGCGGTGGCAGTGGTGCCCTGCCCGCACCATGCATGCCTGCCACGGGGCTTGGCGGGAGTGCTGCCGCTGCAGAGAGAGCACTGTCGCCTTCTCGTAATTAGCGCATCTGAAAGATCGCTCCACTTTTCAAAAGAGGAAAATAGGATGCAGGAAATTACCAGTCAGCTTGGCTGAATCACTGCAGAAAAAGCACTACGACAATCAATAGAGAAGCGGCAAGAAGCTACTCAAAGGGAAGGAACCTCGTTAGCAGGGCTCAGCGGGGATGGCTGAACGCTGCTCGACTCTCTGTTTTCATGTTTTCAGCACCAAACTTCAAGATGTGTGTTGCTGCAGCCACTGGAAAAGCCAGCGTGATGTCCACAACAGTGGAGTCGTGGTGCCACAAGGGCCACATGCTGTCCTGGCAGCGGGGTGACCTCTGGGTCCATATGGAGCTGGACATCAGCTCCCACCATGCACTCGCTGGCCCAGGGCTCCCCGAGAGCTGGGCGATGCCCATGCCCTCCAACAGGCAGGAAAAACATTACGGCTGCTCAGTGCTTTCAAGCATTCCCTGGTGAAAGCATTCCCATGCCAAACAGCCCTGCAATGGTCGCTCCCCTCCATGCAGTTCTGAACTCTTCCCTCCCCGCTGCACCTGGTGCACCCACTGTCCCGCTTGGCCATGCTGCCGCACCTGCTATTGGAAACCCTCCCAGCCTTCCCTGGGATTATGTCATCCTCCCTAATCTTTGCCATCCCCGCGAATCCAGCACCATCCCCTCTTCCCATGGTGCCACAGCAGGCAGATTCCTGCTTTCCTGCAGCCTGAGCTTTGCTTTCCTCAGGCACACAGCACTGCTGGGGGCTGGCTCCCTTCCTCCATGGCTCTGCCACTTCCCTCTCAGCCCAGCGCACACCACAGCTGTGCGGGAGATGCTCAGTGCTTCCAGCCGGCACGGCCCGGCCCGTGGGAAGGCGGCCAGCGAGCCGCAGCCGAGGAGGAGCGAGCACGGCTATGTTTAGCCCTGCTGCCGGCGGGCAGCACGCCGGGAAAGTGGCGTTATCTCTTCCCACCTCCTTGTCCTCAGCTGTGCCGGAGCTAATCTCTGCTTGGCACCTTGAGCAGCGGAGCTGCCCTGCGCTGCGAGCACCCGGTGTCCTTTTGTTATTATTTTGTTTATCTCCCTCAACTTTTTCCCACAAAGCAGCTGCGGAAGAGCTGCCCTCCCTGCCACTCACCATGCCGGCCCTGCGGACGCATGGCAGGCTGCTGGCTTTGCCACCGTCCTCAGGCATGTGCAAAATTACTGTCTGTGCCCCAAAAGCAGGGCCACCTGTCTCTGCTGCTGCCCACCGAGGGTGCGCGCCCGGGGGTCACCCCGGGGCAGCCCAGAGGCAGCCGGCACGTGGAGGGGTGCACAGTGCTGGGGCACCAATGCCATGCAGTGCAGATTGCCCACTCTTAACATCAAATACACGGTTCTATGCATACATATGATTTATATATGATTTACACAGAAACGTGCAGACATACAGCATTTTCTGTTTCATACAAGGATGTTTCAGAGACCTGCCAGCGGGTGCTTACCGACCTCTGCCCCAGTGCACCATCCGCCCTGCGCTGCACTTGGCACTTTGCCTTTGAGCAACCACTGCTCTCCAAAAAAGCATCCGCAGTTTGATTTGAAAACTTCACGAGACAGAGCATGTACCAATTACTTAGTGGTGCACTCACTCCTCCGGTTAATCACCAGTGACCATTTTTAGTAATAATTCCTGCAGGGCCGAGGACTGCAGGGAAACATCCGCTCCTGCCTCACTCCCCTTCCCACCATCTGCCCCAGCTCCTCCTGGGCTCGGGATGTACGGCAGCAGGCACATAAGGTCAGTGCATTTAGGGAAAAACACAGCCACTGAATTAGAGCAGCCGAGCCGACGAGGAAATCCTAGTGCTAATCCCTGATCTTTCACTGACACACGGCAAAGCTTGGGCAAGCCGGCTGCCTCCCTCCTCCCCAGCCACAGCTGGAAAACACGGATAATGCTGCATTACCTTCCCTGCAGGGCTGCTGCGATTAATAGCGGCAAAGAGCTCAAAATCCTTTGGGCAAGGGAACGGGGATGGCAGGGATTAATATCCAGCTAGATGGTCATGGTCACCCAGGACCCACTCGTACCTCTGCCAATGCTGTGCCCCATTTTCTTTATTCTTCACGATTTACTTTTTTTCCAGGACCTGGGTGTTGTTTAATCTCGTTTGGCAGCTATGGATCGTCTCCAAAATAATCAATGTTTGTGCATTTGTATGCATCGCTCAGCTAATACCATGGGGACGAGCATCCAGCACCAGTGGCAGCCTCAGGCAGAGCACCACCGCTCTGGCAGGGCGGGATGCTCTGCCCAGGGCTCCCGTCGGCCAAGGACCCAACTCCACACCGTTTCCAAGGGGTGAAAAACATCTTTGGCAATACCCACCGGCTGCTGCAGAGCCAGGGCGGAGGCACCTGGGCAGCTCCAGCTTAAACACATCTCAGTGCTGCTGGGAAAAGGTCTCACATCATCCCACACGCCAGGCAGGGGATGGTGCTCCCCATGCCTTCCCTCTGGCCTGCAGCTTCTCCGTGTGGGGATGTGGCCAGAGGAGGTAAAGTCAAATCCAACCCAGAGCTGAGCAAAGGAAGCTTTTCTCAAGTTTAAGAGTATCAAAAATCACTAGAAAAACACAGACCTGCCCCTTGTCAGAAGGAAAATACCCAGAGTTCAGCAAACTGCCAAGTTTTTAATTTTTAAATTTCCACTGGCATGCTGGAGACAGCTGCTTCCTGCAGCCCCTCGGCACCCCAGCGAGTAAAACGCTCTGCACCGTCCCTGCCGTGGGAGCCAGCCCCGTGCCGGAGCTCCTGGTCCGCGCTGGCAAATCTTCCCAGGTAGACATCTGCGTGGTCTAAGTCAGGATCCGTCACATCACCAGCTTTGCAGAGTGCAACCAAGTCATGTAAGAAACGGGTATTTAAAAAAAAAAATTATACACGAAGCATGAATTGTTAGCTGACTCATAGAAATATGAAACTCACTTAAGGGATGAATTAGAGCTATTAGAATACAGAAGCAATTACTCATGTGAACAATGCCCTTCTCAACTCTTTAATGATTACACAAATTAGTGCATAAAATTATGTTAATAAACCTACGACTGTTGCATATACACGCAACCCTCCTGTTGGGAGGGGATGAGCAGCAGCAGGCAGAGCCAGGACCCTCTCACCAGCCCAGACGGAGGTGAACGAGGGCCAGGCGAGACCGCAGCCCATCCCACAGCGCTGCCCGGCTGAGACAAAGCGCTGCGAGGAGCAGGCAGTCCGGGTGGGCACATCAGGCTCTGCACTCTGACTCACTCGCCTTCTTCAGGTGTGTGGAAGAGGGATTTTAGGGAGTATTTGTTGCACAGGGAACTTCCTAGAATCTCAATTTTTCTTCTTTAAATTCAGCTATTTAAAATAGCTTCAACTACAATTCAAGATAAACTGCTCCTCACTGTGCAGGTGCAGCAAGGATTATTTTGTACTCGGCATAGTGGACTCTTACCAAAGCTGTAGCTATTTTTAGCCAATCTAGAAATTACTGTAATTTTACTGTACATCTAAAAACTATCTGCTGTTATCAGGAGTATGAAATCTCAAGCCACAACTAACAGGAACAGATCAATGAATGAGGTGGCTGTTCTAAAGCAGAAGTTTCTGTTAAAAAAAACAAACAAACAAAAAAAAAAAAACAAAAAACCCCAAATAAACAATTAAAAAAACCCCCAAACTGTGGTTTCAAGGAGAAACCACAAGTTTTCTAATCATTTCTATTTCAGTGTTAACGCTAAGGTTTATTAAGTACTCCGCTATCAGTATGATGTGTAATTAAGAACAGATTCCCTCCCTCCCCGCTGCACTTCCCAAACTGTTTGCACAATGAAGGCAGTATCACGCTCTGCTGCCAACGGGCAGCTGCGCTGGCCGAGGGCAGGACAGAGGGGCCACTCAGCTCCAGGGCAGACAATTGCCCTCAGTGTACCAACAAAGCGGCACTATCGGAAGAACAGGACCATCTGAAAAGGCAGATTCCCTGTGCGCGAATGGCAGAGAGCTGCTCCAGCACCGCCAGATTAAAAGCACAGTGACACCGGGGAGGTAACGCCTCAGCTGCCAAGGGCGGCTACCTGCAACCACCCGCTTCTGTCCCTGCAGTGGAAAACAATTATTTAGGAAAGGGGGTTAAGTTTGGTTGGCCCCTCTGCTTTGACAAAGGCATTCCATCTTCCAATTACTACCCCATCCCCTTTTCTTTAGAGCTAATGGACTATTGAAAACATTGAGTTTTGGGAAGAACATATTCATTAAAAAGAGAGAGACTTAGTGCCTTGGTTTTGATCTGTTTAAATCCTAGAAAACGCATTCCCAGAACAAGTGCCAGCAGAACAGCTAGTGTGGTGCAACTCTGCCTTCCAGCAGAACCTGCTTCCACTCATTTACGTAACACATTAAAATAAATTGAAGTTCTACCCAACAGCCACAGCTGGGTGAGCAGATGACTCGCAAGGTCCATGCCTGGAAGCCAGCATTCCCCATGAGGGAAGTTAACGCCAGTGCTGACTCAAGTTCATTTTCATCCTCAGCCCCAGAAGTGGGGGAAGAGGTGGCACAGGGCTCCCCAGGCTGCGCCTGGCAGGAGCAACTGCTCCAACACTCAGCTGAGCCCGAACCATCTCAGTTACAAAGTTAACGAACTCAGAGACACATGGTGTAATTAAACACTGAGAGTATGTCAGAAGGCACAGACTCCTCCACTTAACTTTTCCTAGTGCTATCAAAAGTGGTTTATAGCACACTTCTGAAGGATTAATTTAATTCCTCTCTTTGTGAAGTCCATTACGTCAATCAGAGAACACAACACTCTCCCTGAAGACGGTGAGCCACACTGGCTGCTGCGATGAGAACCAGATATTAAAAACCAAGGCAGTTGGTTCACCCAGCGAAGCAGGCTTTCCTACTCCATCAGCTGCACATCTGGCTGTTAAAAGTACGACGACAGAAAAGATTTTACAGGAAAAAAACGTCTAGAGGCATGAAATGCACCAGAGCTCTGCACTGTGAACAGTTTTATTACAGGATCTCAAAGCGCTTTACAAACACCAGTGTTGAACAGCATCATGAGGTACACACCAGCTGGTACACACGGGAGAACAAAGCCAACGGGCTGGTCGCAGCACGCGCGATGCTGGGGCAGATGTGCAGCAGCAGGAACACAGACCAGCAGGTCGTCTGCCGCGGTGACCCGGCCTCTCTCCCCTCGGTGGGGAAAGGCAAAATGAGAGGAAGAACTCCAGCATTGCTCCATTCCCTTCCATTTCCCAAGTGAAACAAAACCACAGCATTTCCACTGAACAGGGAGGATCAGCGGCCTTCTCACAGAGGTACGATGCTGAGTTCTTAAAGACCCGGTGGACATCTGGAGCTTCGCAATGAAGGTGACAAGGTCCACAAATGCCAGCACAGAGAAACACTGGTGTTACCACCTCCTCCTCAGCAGAGTTCAGTGCCCTCCCACACTCCCCCCCAGGGAGGAACGGCCTTTCCGCGGGGTGATCTTTACTACCGCTGCAAACCACTTTGAGACAGTCTCCGACACAAACAATTGTCAAGTATTTCCCACTGACATAGTTCAGCTGCACACCACAGAACCAAAAGCTGAAGTGTCGCCTCTCTCCGATACACACAGCCCTCACCTACCAGCTCTCCAGTAGCTGGACCAAGCCTGACGCTTTCAAAGCTTCCCTGCACATCTAACATTACAGCTTGTTCAGATGCTTCTGTATCCTGAAGTCAGCTGAACCACCCCTTAAATTAGTGCTCCACCATGTTCATTAGTTCCTTACAAACTTGCTTAGAACCACTGGCTCTGCCTGGACTCCCTGGGTCAGAACCCAGACTCATATTTCAGAAAGGGGACTGTAACCCCCCTTTCCCAGGGTCCCCACCTCCTTCACTCTTCCTCCCCTGTGAAGTTCGCTTTCTTCCCCACCCCTACGCACTCAGAAAGCATTCCTCTCCAAATACCGCTTCAGTGCGGTCAAACCAAACTCTTCAGGTTTCCTTTTGTGAAAGAAAAGGGTTTGCTCCCAAGCACACTCATAACCTTTGCTTTAAAACTGCTCCCATTTCACCCTCTTTGAACAGGTGACGGAACCGAGCAATACCCAGAGGATTTGGGGCTTTTTGGGCCAAACTTCCCTTTTCTGTAACAGCACACACCTCTATGCTCTGCCCACTCCACTCCCTTGTTTCCCACACCCTGACTGACCAACCAACTTCTCTGGCAAGAGCTGCCCCGCCTTCACACTCCCCCAGCTCACCCCACTCAGTTCTACAGCTCTTTTCTTCCCATCCAGCATCTTCCCGTGGCCACTCAAGCACACAAGCTAAGTCTGTTCTGTCCGTAACATCGCTTCTACCTCCCCCCTGAAATACAGTGCTTTGCTATCAGAATTTCATAGTTTTTGGAAAAAAGTACATCTCATATACACATCTTTGGCAATACAGTGTTTCTGCAGGGAGACAACGTTCTGTAACAAACTCCCGTCGCCACACGCAGCACCCTTCATGGAGTTACACGTCCTTCGCTCACAGCCCAAATCTGCGAATCCTGCCCCAAACATAAATCCCACCTTACAATAAAGCAACCCTCCTGCCCTGCTCCGTACGGACGCTCCGTTTCCCTGCCATACAGAAGCAACCTACAGCCATCCATCTCCAAAAGCAAAATGTACATTATTTACACAAGTACCCTATTTAAACATTAACCTCATCACCACCTGCTCTGTGCTCCCTCAGACAGTCCCCTATGTGTGTCGCGCACAAAGAAATGCCTTTCTGCTCCGTGCCGACACTCTGCTCTTTAATTCACTGTAAATGAAACATCTGCAGAGACAAGCAATGTAATTGCATCAGACAACCAAAGGAATACTTGCATACTTCCTATTGAGCAATGAGAACATTCCCCCAGGGAAGGTGCCGCATTCCCAGCCTGGCCTCAAGCTGCACACACTGCGGTGTCACGATCACCCGCACCTAAGGCAGCGGCAACAGCTCAGTGACCCGCCACTAGTAACCTGGCTCTTCCATAAGCCACATCATTACTTGCCTCCAGTCCACCAAATCCTCCAGACCGCAGGCACCGGGGAGGTTTACACACACAATTTCTACCCGTATTTATTTTCAAAAGGATTGTGGGGGGGCGAGCTGAGCCCAATTAATCTCATTTTCCCTCTCCGATCTCTTCAGAAGAGTATCGTTAACATCAACATTCATACTAAAGCATCCTCTTCTAAGCAGTAAGAATTCCTTCTTTTCCGCCTTTTTACCTACTCATATAATAAAATAAATCCCACCCATTTCCCAGGGAACTGATCCTTTATTTAGGAGAAGCTCAAACATCAGTGCTTCCTGTGAAACACTACATCTCTGTTTGACACAAAAGCCTTTTGTCTGAAAACTTGCGATTTAACAATGCTGCAGTGGCAAGCAAAGACTAAGACTCTTAGCAACAAATGATGACAACCATGCATTTTTTTTTAAAAATTTTATTTGTCAAAGAAAAAAGGCAATAGCCAATTGAAAACCTACTTAATCTTTAACTCCAATTTTTGTCTTTAAATTTAGAGATATGACTTATTTACTTTTTTTTTTTTAAACAAACCCCCCTTTTTCCCCTTTAACATTTACCATCTACTCGTGCTGAATCCTTCCAAGGAGATTGCTCCAGCGTACCTCTCCAGGTCCTTGCTTTGCTCCTTTTACCAAAAAAATGAAAAACTCCATCGTGCATCTTAAGGGCTCCAATCGTCAAAAATAGGAAAAAAATATCTTTGGAATAGCCAATTGAGTTGAATAAAAAAATATCCACACCAATGCGGTTTGGTTGGGGCAGGAATCCACTCCTATGTTCCTGGTAATTTGATCCCGCTCCATGAATCCTTGTAATTCAGCCTCCCTATCCTATCCACATTATGATTTGAATCCAATGATCCAGCTCCAAGGATTGGGATCCAGTGAGCCCTCTCCAATCCAAACCTTTATAACCAGCAAAACCAAAAAAGAGGAGGCAAAAAGTTAGATACTGTAATGAAAAAATAGGATTCTGGGGAATGATCAGTTATGTTTGCCATCAATTAATACAGATGTACATTAATAACTATCAATTCCCCAAAACAAACTTCTGAATGGTGATGCTCAGATAATTTTTCAGAAATGTTAATTACTATTTGGAGGAAACATTGTAATATTTACAATATGTCAACTGAAAATGCCAACATACTCATCGCTCGTACGGTGGTGTGCTACAGGTTTTGTGGTTGTAAAAAATGTTTATGAAACTGGAAAAGCTTACTGCTAAAGCTATCCACCTACTGTATGTCTGAACTTTAGCTAGCACTCCCAGCTGGAAGGTTACAAAATTAACTAACTGGAGTTTTCAAACATATCGGTGAGTCAATTGTGAATTAGTCTGAGGGGGCAGGGCTGAGACTTAAGAGATTACTCCCAACAAGGTTTTTCTATTTTTGCTTTCATTCTGATACTTAAAAAAATGAAATAGCAACGCTGTATCAGTCACACAGAGGACATGCAGATTTTAGCAGTATTGATATTATACTCCAATTTTAAGGTACCCTTGATCTACTACAAGTGTACAAATACTACGTAACATCAACACTTGTAACCAAATGCTGCATGACGAAGTAAACCAATACTCCCACCCCGGTCCCAGTTTATTCCTTTAAAAAACTAGAATGGAATAGAGAATTACGAAAGCAAATATTTAGCCACAATTGCCCCCCCCAAAAAAAACTTTTAAAGAAAAGAGCAATTGTAGTCTGCAGTAACTAGAACATGCCTAAAGTGACACGTAGGTGCACGTACTCAATTAACCTGTCTCTCAGTATAAGGTCAATACTGCCAAGTTCATCTGTGACAATAGCACTTGGAGTCATACCATTGCCTCCATTATTGATCTGATCCTCCTCAATCCTCCTTTTGACAATCCTAAAATGATTGACATGTGCTCCACAATCCTTTAATCCAAAGCATTCTTAATCCATCTCTTCAGATATGTCTACAGAAAGACACACGAAAAGGCAAGATAAAATATAAGATCCCCCAGAAGAGACAAGTTAGCCACAAACATCCCAACATCCCCAGCTCGTATAAACCATAGCTGAACACTGAGACATTTACACAGCAATACCACAGTTCGAAGAATGTTGGTACTTAACTAGAACTAAATTGAAACAATCCTGACTGACATCAGTTAAAATACAATTTACCAAAGACATGAGGGGAATGTTGATGTTAAGGAGCAAATACTCACTAGGGATTTTACACAAGAATGCAATTCAACACTTCAGCCATTTCGAATAAAACAGTTTGAATTAAAAAAAATGAAAGACTGTACTAAGTAAAGGAAAATTGTGTACAACATGGGGTTCTACAAAAAGATCAGAGCTAGTGATCATTTATGTACGAGATCGGGATCTGCTGTGGCGGGGAGAGTAGCGTGGAGATCCTCTGCTTCTTCTTGGGGAATAACTGCGGCTTCTGCTGTTGCTTCGACTACGGCTTCTGCTACGACTACGGCTGCGTGACCGAGATCTTCCATAGCTTGGACTTCTTGGGCCATCAACTTTAACACGGATGTAGGCAGTTTCTCCCTATTGAATAGACAGAACTTTCGATTGAAAAGTCTAGGCTTGAGGGCCATCGTTTTAGGCATGCTGACAGACTGAAGATATCATTTACTACCGCACAGAAATAGACATGAAAGCTTTAAAGTCTATCTCCTGACAAACTGACCACCAAATTATTTAGCTGCTTTGCATATAAGCAACGAACACCACACATTCCTTACCTTCAAATCCTACTGTTAAGCCCCTTGTATCCAATTCTGGCCAAAGAAAGTAAGTATGAAACCTACCTCATGAGATCTAAATTTAGTGTTATCCAGTTTTCGCACAGCGTAGGTCATATCTTCCTTCCGTACAAACTCCACGACACCAGTGCCATCTCGGAAAACATCAGCATAACATACATCACCTGCTTCACGCATGTGATCCTTTAAATCCTGCCAACTTCCACTTGGAGGCAGCCCTATATAAAAAGCAAGGCATTACTTTAAAACCGGATTATATTCTCGTCTCCTGTAGTTACGGAGGCAGCTCGCAGCAAACAAGAGACTACTTAGTAAGCAGACTGGCTGCCTCGAGGAGCTGCTAGCATCGCAGCGCCAGCATTCCTCCCGGGCTACACCAAGCGATGCTTTTTAAGAAACAACTTGGAGCTGCACCACCCCTTGCTGGGAAGCTTGCCTGGAGGACCCCGGGGGAGCACTTGGGTTTAAGAGAGAGTAATGACTCACCCGAGACGATCACTCTGTACTCCGAGCGCCGGGACGGGGGGCCGTCCCTCCCCCGGGGGGCTCCGCCCCCTCCGCCGCCGCCGCCGCCTCTGCCGGTGCCCCGGCCGCTCCGAGGGAACTCCACGCGGAGGCGATACCCATCGTAATCGTAGCCGTCCCGCCCGTAGACGGCGTCCTCCGCGTCCCTGCGGGACGGGACGGGGCGGTGAGCGCTGCCGCCCGCCCCGCCGCGCCGCGCCCAGCCCACGCGCCGCCCCCCCGCCTTTGTTCCCGCTTCC
>VZTV01006980.1:0-11228 GCA_013400875.1 Anhinga rufa | reverse complement strand
GTGCCCGTGCCCGTGCCCGTCAGCGCCGGGGGCCGAAGGGCTGCGGCCGGGCCCGCGCCGCGGTCACGGCTCTGTCACGTTGTGGCGTGCCTAGGGGACGTGTGGAAGAGGCATCTGCTCGCTCCTCGGGCGGGCGGGAGGGCCGAGGGTAGGACGGCGGCGAGTTGGGAGCGGCTGGGCCGCGCTGAGGTAAAATGGCTGCCCTGAGGGCACAGGGAGCCGAATCCAGGCCTGGGTCTGCTGCTGAGCCATGCGAGCATCGTGCTGTAGTATCCCTTCAGCAGACCATTAAAGTTAAATTTTAGGGCTGCAGTTCTTGTTTTTTTTTTCCCCTTAACGTTGTGTTTTCCCACTTCTGAACGCTATGTCGTCGTTCTTAGGGGCTCTTACATCAGACTGACCTCATGATTTGCTCTCGAAGGATGCTCAAATCTACTTTCCAGGCTGAGCACAGTGACTTTGGACAGAACAAACCTTGAGAATGTACTTGGTTTTGCTCTGTGTCTACATAAATTAATAGAAGTGGAGAAACAAAAAAAAGCATTTCAGGCAAAGTCAGGGTCTCAAGTGGACACGTTTATGAAAACATGATCTGAGGGCTGTGTGCTGCAGCAGAAGTGGATGCTATACGGTGTGTCTGTGGAGGTTTAATGTAGAGTTACACAAGAAATGCATACAAAAGAGGGCAGGAAAGGATTTCCTGGGGAAGAGGCAAGAAAATAAGGTACAGCTATGTCATGTTTATGAGATCATAATTTAAATAAAGGCACTTTAAAACACCAGTATAGTAGTCCAGTTTGTCACAAAGCTCTAAAAGATTAAGGCAGTAAATGCAGTTTTAGACAGACAAACCACTTCAGTGTGCCCCAAACCCTTAGAGCTCTTCCCTGGCGTGTCCCACCTCGCCCTAACCCAACACAACTTGTTTTTCTGCGATGCACAAGATAAAACATGTGGGAGGGATACTTCCAAAAAATGTTTGAAGTAGTTGTACTTTTGCAATCGGGTTGTCTCTCATTTATCCCTTGGTATCTTTTGTATCAGCACAAGCGAGTCCACGTGGTGCTGGAAAGGTTGAGTCACTATAACCACCGTGATGGGGTTAAAGTAGTAGAGTGTGTAGAAAAACCCTTTAGGCTCCTAAGTTAATTAAGGGATTTTGAAAAATGTGTCATGCCTCTTCAGTAGAGTCTGTCATGCGTACTTCATTTTTCATGTGTTAATTAAAAATGCATATTCCTCTAGAAAACAGCAATCCTGATGAATTAGAGTTAGAAAAATATTTTCAGTGTAATTCCATAACATGTTTGACTGTTATAAATGCCTTTCATTTTTCTATCCCGTAGGTTGAAGAACAGTAATGTGCTCTGCTCTAGTGATTTTTAACATTGGTAATATCTATGTTAGATTGCTAGTGGTTTAAATGAAGACTGCTATTAATCACTGAAAGATGTTATGAGAAGGCCCATCTTTAGAAGTGGTGGTTTGTAAAGTATCAGCTACAGGGTACCTGGGGATTTTCTACATCTTTAAAAGCGTGTTTCGGTTTCCCAGTTCTGTTTGTAGCGGAATACGAACTGGTGAGATGGTGACTGCAGTGACCCTGTGGTCCCACCACTGATCTATGTGATTTTGGTGGGTGCTTTTGGGCAAATATGTTTTTTGAGGCAGCGCAATTTAACAAGCTAATTAAGTTCTTTGCCAGCGCAGTAGAAATCCTTGTTGCATATTAAAAAAAAAAAAAAGGGCAACTCCTCCCCCTGCAAAAAAACCCACATCTCAGTGACCCTGAATATGCTCTTCCCAGGTGTAGGGAAGGCTCCATCCTTTGCCAAGAAATGAGTCTTTATTTTCAAAAGTTTATTAAACTGCTGAAAGTTATTCTTAAAGGCATCATAAAATAATGCTAAGTCTGCCTGGTTTGCAAAAACCCTGTTGCGTAATTTCTTTTGTGTGTTAATAATCCTCGTAACTGCTTTAAATGATTGCCTTAATTACCTTAATGAAGTGTCTACAGAAATATTGAATGTTTTCTTCCTCATTACCTTTTTTAGCTCTGTTATCAGCAGAGCACTTAAAACAGTTGGATAAGCTGTAGAACATTTATTAGCTTTGTCAGAGTCACTTTTGGCTTTCTGGCAAAATGTATATGTGGAGAATCATTCAACGTTAATTGTGTAGAAAATAAATTACTGGGAAGGAAATGACAAATAATCTTGCTTAAAAAAAAAGCCAACTACTGTAAAATGACAAGCTTTCATTCTCAAAATGAGAGTAATGAAAACCAGGGCTTTCAAAGGGAGACTACTGACAAATAATGCAAATATTAACCATGTAACCCACTATGGGACGTGTCAGTGTGCGGAACTTAACCAGGTGGAGCTGTGCTGGAGAACACTGTTGCAGCTGCTCTTCAGTCTGCTTTAGGCCTTCTCGCATAGAGAAAGGAAACCAGCAACTTTGGTTTGGCCCTTTCTGGCATTTTCACAGCCTTCCTTCCCCTCCCCTTCATTCCCAGACCTCTTCCCACGGTGTTAAGACGCATTCTCACTCTTTGTTGCCCACCGATGCTGCAGGTGGGTCTTTTTAGGCAAAAGTACTAAAATGCTTTACAAGGGGGTCACTGCCCATTTTTATTTCTGACAAAAGAGAGGTATCAGCAGCAAGGCGTTCTTCCCAGGAGGAGCTGGCAGGGTTCGGGGCAGAGCAGGGACCGCAGCCCATGTCTGAGCTGGGTGGGTTGGGTTGCAATTCTGCGTGCTGGCTTTCATCGCCTTTACCGCTCGCCTGGCTCTGTTAGCGAGAACCTGTTTGTCCTAAACGCAGGCAGCTTCCTTAGTACGGTACGATCCAGTTGGGATTAGTCTTGACTAATCTTACTTTGTTGCAAAATAACAGTTCATCAAAGCTCAGATTGTTTGGAAGAAAAGGGTCATTTTTAAAACGGCATCTTAAGTTGTAACGTTTTTTATTTTTGAGAACTAAGCTTTGAATTGTCCAAACTTGCTGTTTCCCTCCCATAACAGTCTGCTGCTCGAGTGGTTTCTTTTGGCATTTCAACAATAACGCAAAACTGCACAGTGTCGTTTGAGCTTAAAATATAAAGCTGATGTTTTGGGGGCTTTTGATTTTAAAGAGTGCCCCAATGTTACCAAAGTTTGCATGTAGAAAAAAAGCAAAAATAGAGAGATTTTTTTCAGAAACTCTGAGTACGTTGATAAGACAAGGAAAGTGTGTGTAGGTTTGAAAATATTTCCCATAAAAGTGGATGGTAGCAGAACTCATTTTATTTATGTAGATTTATAGGTAAGCAAAAAGATTTCATGTGCACATGCTGTAGCGTGTCTTGATGCAAAGAAAAAACACAGCACGCTTTGATAGTGTGCATTTTTCCTGAAAGCTGGCCTGAACGGACACACGCAGGTAGAGATTTAAAGAAGGAAAGCCACCCGGAAGAGCAGGCTGCATCAACTGGCATTTTCCATGGATGACACCACCTGAATTCAAATCATGCCTGGAAGGCATTGTGAAAATGCTCATTTTTATAAATGCCGAAACATTGCTTTTTTTTCTTCATTAGAACAGCTACACCATTACAGCTGTTAAGTACGATGAGCTTGGCAGAGCTGTGATCATGAGGTCCCCGGAGCAGACTGCTGGGGTCTTCACGGGACCCTCTGGTGCAGCCCGGACCTGCTCCTGCAGCCGCGGCAGCGCAGGATCATGAACCACCTCGTCACCCCAGGCTGGTCTCCAGCAACCTGCTGGGCTGGCTGAAAGGGTGCAAGGAAGCAGAATGTAGTTAAATGGTGTGTGGTTATTTGTCTTGCTAGTAGCAATTAAAATTAATTATAAAAAAAAACCAGGTGTTTTGATGTAATTTCTGCTGTCTCGTTTTTGTTCCTCTCATTTTCAGCACATGGTTTCACCTTTGATTCCCACGTGCCAGCACACCACATCTGGAGGTGGGGAGGGGAAGGGGCAGCAGCCAGCACAGACTGAAAAGTTTAAATGAGCCCCCCAGACCTGTTTTAATTGATTTCTTTCCCTGGGAAAATATTTATGTTCATACAGGGCTCTGCGGGCTCCTTCTGCCCGCTCTGTGTTGCTCCCTGCCTCCAGCTGTCACTGAACATTGCAGCAGCCAGTTTCATTGCTCTTCCCTCTCCCTGCCTGGTGGGATGCTCCAAAGCCCAATGTGGACAGAGGAAAATGAATGCAAACTGTTAATGAAAGTAAACCTGTGAAGGTTTATTCCTGCTGAGGAATAAATAAGCAAAAAAGAGTGTATCTATTCGGGTTGCTCACTTCAGAAAGATCCTTGTGGTTAGGCAGGGACTGCCTGGTGAGGGTTTCCCCTACAACCACTCCTTCGCTCCTTTTTCTTTTGCTGTTTTTATTTCTCTGTGCATTTCCTGGAGTTGCCTCCTTTCCCCTTGATGCCTTCCCACGCCCCAGGCACGTGGCATATGGCCGGCTGAGCTGTCTGTGCCGGGATCCAACAAGGAGCCGCTGCCATAACGCACGCCGGTGGCACAGCACCAGCTCCGGGAGCTCACTGATCCCACTCGGCACTTCCTTTCCCACCACTTGTGCTTCAATTCAGAGCAAACGATGCCATCCTGATAGAGGGAATTGAAACAGTGAGCAGCGACAAAACACTAGGGCAGTAATGCCGAGCGACCCAGCCCTTGCAGCAAGAGCCCGTGCTGCAGGGCTTATTAAACAGGCGACATTTTCTACATGTCCATTAGAGGTATCGATAGCTTCTTATTTGGTGCGTGGCGTCTGTCACCTTCCCCACCAGAAAACCACAGTGCCATGGCACAGCCATCAGCTGCCCTGCTACAGGCAGCGAGAACTCTGAATTTAGATATTGTGGTGGCCATGCCACTGAGCCTCAGGAGCGTGGGTAGAGCTGAATCTTTTTGTTCTCCAAAAATAACCCAAATTTGGTAGGCCTCAGTGGTTTTTAAAAGGAGGTTTTCCATTAGCTTTCTGCCAGAGAGCCGCTGGCAGTGCTGCCTACGTCCCCGCTCCCTCTGAAAAGAGATGATGGGATGCGGCCCTCATGGCATCGATGTGGGTTTGCTGATTTTTTTAATACAAGGAAATAGAATGAGTAAGAAATACATTATAATTTGTTTCAAGCAGAATATTTTTAAATACAGATAAAGTTTTAGGAACTGTTTCGTTGAGATGCGTAACTTTATGTAAACATTTGAGAAAGGCGAGGGACTGTGGTAACCGCTTGAATACAAAAAGTCACACAGGCTAAGGCAGGAGTGACACCAAGCCATACATTTTTGCTGTCTGAGCTCAATGAAAGGCAAACAAACAAGGAAAAATAACCTAGATGTTTACAAAAGGCCTGGGGTGGGAGCAGTTGCCAAATTCCTGAGCAGCTTGCTGAGCCCAGCACCCCGGCGAAAAGGTACTGCTGAAAGGCCTGTTTCTGTTCCCGCTGGAAATCCTGTTTCACAGCATTTTATTATCCAGACGTTCCCCATTTAGGAAACCTCACAGTTCGTATCAAAATCATTCTTAAAGAAGGTGTAAGGTGCAAAATCCCCTGCTTTTAAATTAGGAAGTTAAAATACGTAGTCAGAAATTAGGAGTGAAAACACCCTGGCTATCTTCTACTGGCAGTGGCTGTCCTTCACTGCTGTGCAGGGCAAAGCAAAAACGAGACAGTTTTCATTTCTTGTATGGTACCTGACTTACTGGTACCCTGATAGCCCAACTAAAATGTGAAATCAAAGAAGAAACCTATTTTTTTTTTATTTTTCCAAATATGCCTTTTGGGTGCAGTTGCTTGAGGATAGTAAATAAGAATAGCAGATCATTGTAATTTAGAGGCAGCACCCAAGCATGAACGTTGGATATTATTTTGATAGTTTCCCAGGAAGCATATTAAAATTTTTATACTCTGAAATACCACACATGAGAAAGAAAGGATCAAAGGAGCAGTGAGCTTCATGGGATGAGGAGGTCTGGGAAAGCTGGGCTAGTGAGTGCGGGGAGCCGCAGCACCAGTAAAAGCTGCGTTTCCTCCATGGGAACCAGTTCATCGTAAACCCAGCTCTTCGGATAATGTTGAAGACTGTATTGCTTCCTTCATTTGCCTTTCCACAAGAGTTTTTCATTAGGCGTGCACCACTTTGTGTTTAAAGAGACACAGTGGGTGTTTTGCAATGGGAACCGGATTTGCTGATTTATCCTCTGCAGCGCTGCTGTGAGCTGAGAAAGGAGCCAGTGGGGAGGTAGGGCACAACAGGATGAAGTTTTCCAGAGCAAACCAGTGAGACACACCGTGCTGACCTTCCTGCGCCAGCCCTCATTTCTTCTTGTTGTGGTGGGCCACTTTCAAGCCCAGCACACGTTAGGGTTGGCTTTGGAGGGTCTTTGTTGGCCCCCGGGGCCGCCACCACCTAGAACAGTTGTTCTCCACCAACATGATCCCACACACGAGGCACCGGACGCAGTCTCCCAGCACCACCTCCCCTCCTCGCTCCCTGTGCATGGCGAGTTGGAGTCTGCTTTCTGTTTGAAGTGGCAGTGTTGCATTGCCGGGCTGTGCACAAGCACACACTGCTTCAAGGTCCATCAGATTTCCATTATGGCCCATGTGGCCGCAGCTCTCTCTGCCCAGGGCCATCCCCTGCAAGGCTTTTTTGCTGTTAATGGCAGAGGAAGAAAGAACGATAAATGTGTGCTGCTGGTTCTAGGGGCAAACATAAAGCAGTGCCTCCATACTTTTGTTTGCTCTGAGAGCATCAAAGATGTCAGTGAGTATTTTTTTTTTTTCTTCTAAGGCTTTTTTTTGTTTATTATTCCCCTTTTTATTCCTCCTCATCCTCCCGGGCAGAGGGCAGTTTTGCTCCCTAACTAATTGCTTGCCTGTAGTAGTTAAACATGAGCTGTGCAATGTGATGGACTGGGGCTGAAGTGCCCCCCTGAGCACTGGTGGGACTGGGCTGAACTGGAAATGCACCTTCCAGGCGTGATGGTTTACACTGAGGGCACGGGTTTGGTGCAGCTCTGGCAGCAGCACGGGAGCCCGGGGAAACTCACTGGCTTCTTGGTGCTCCACGGCAAAGATAGACGTGTTTGATGGCAGCTTGTGTGGAGCCCAGCACAGAGGCAGAGCCCAGCACAGAGGCGAGCCGTCTGAGGCCACCAAGGACCGTTTCTGAGGATGTATGTCATCTGTGCAGAGGTTTGCTCTCCTCCCATGGATATTTCCTTGCCATGGGACCTAAGCAGCTGTTACTTCCCTTAAAAAAACCACCACCTTTGCAAACTTTGGCAATGTATATTTTGTTGGCTAGAAACCTGCACTCTTTCCTCGCTGTGAAATGCATTCCTGACACCTCCTCCCAGTATTGCCATGAATAACTAGCACCCCTCAGACCGAGGCTGTGGCTGGACCCTGCCTGGTAATTCCCACCATGGCGGGGAGGGGTTGCTGGACAGGAGACCGGGTGCACTTGCAGCCCCAGGCGTGAGTTACACCCCAATAAATCAAGTCCAGGCATGTTTCACTGTGTGCGGGAGAGGAACTGAGAGGAAACCCCCAGTGCAGCAATGCCTGGCCATGCACCCCCGGCCCCGAGGCCAGCCTTGCACCAGGCTGCTCAGAGGGGTGTCCCACTGCGAGGGGCTTCCCCAGGGCTCGGGCTGTGTGCTGGGAGGACACCATGAGATTTCATAAGCAGTAAAATACCAAAAGCTGAGTTTTCTTCCTGCCTCTGCACAACGCGCAGCCAGCACTGGAGCTCCGTGCTTTTTGGGTAGGTGCTGTGACTGTTTAAGGATATCTCCCCATCGTGGATCTGTTGCAGTGGGCCATGTTTGGATACTCAACCCTTCTTATGCAGGGCATTGCTGTCAGGAGGAAGAGCCCCATCACTGGCAGGAAAACAGGATTATTCCCTGCATCCCAACAGAAGAGCCACCTTGCACTCATGCCGGAGATGCAAGCAGGGTTTTACCCAACTGTTTATAAATAAGTCCCTTGTGCCTAGAGAAGGCACTGCCACTTTCCGTACCATCAGGCTTGTGGCAGGAGATCAGCCAAGTCCAAAGGGTAGGGGGGTCCGAGCCACTCTGGTTTAGCATTGCTTATTTTCCTGGCTTGTGCTGGAGGTGCCAGAGGGAGGTGGATCTGGGCTATGCTCTGCTCTGTCTCCCTGGTCCTGCCCTCGTGCTGTCGCTGAGCCTTTGGGTTGCTGCTGCTGGTGAGAATCTGGGCTGTGAGCAGAGCTCTGCATGAAGACAACCTTTCCCCCACTACATTTCTAAGGCAGATTAAACAGTAGGCAGAGCAGCCTCAAGCATTCCTCTAATTAAAACAAAATCCCTTGTGGTCTCTCATATATGGAGAGATATTACAGACTTAAGGCATGTATAAAATGTATATTTATTGATTGGATCAACTGTTGCAGCTCCTTCTATAGTGTCCTGCGAGAGCATTAGTAGACAAATGACAGGGCTAGCGAGGAGGGCACGGAAGGGGGTTTGGCTGGTGCTTTCACTGCTGCCAGCCCACTGGGCTGCTGGCCCAGGCACCTGTGTCACAGTGAGCCCGTGAATACCTGCCTGCTATATATACATATATATGCATACATTTATATACATAGCTAGGCATTGCCTCCAGTACCTGTCCTGGGAGCCGCTCATTTCTGGTCCTGCTTTGCCAGGCTGGTGCTGGGGCTGGCATTGGGTTTGCAGAGTTACACCCGCAGTGGGTTGATTCTGGCTGCTTTGCTTCTAAGTCTGCTTGCAATGGCCATTTGTCCAATTGCAGGAATGCAAGATCATTTCTGGTAAAGCCCTGGTAGCAATCGAGGGACAGGATGTGCTTTTCGGTGAGAAACAACCCCTCAAAAGCTTTTGTAGGCTGAGATTTTGTGCTTAGCAAGTTGCTCCACCTTGAAGAACAACCCCAAGAAATGTGAGTGTGTAGTGGAAATGTCTGCAGGCCTGGACTAAAACAGTGCTGGCAGATGATGCTGTAGCTTCCACAACATAAACATTACAGAAAAATAGTGTAAATACGGGGGATTCTATTTTTTTCCTCATTTTTTCCCCCACTCAGGCCAGGAACTGCTAGAGCTTAAATAAATCATTGCAGAAGTGAGACTGACCTAAGTCATTTTACACAGCGGAGACCTTGACTCCTTCTTTTGGAGCTTCCCGTATTTATGCTGTGCCAGAACAGAGTTTAAGTTGTCTGTACAGCAGCAGCTCCTTCCTACGCCCCAGGGAGCTTGGGGGAAGGTGTGAGATCAGCTCGCGCGTGGCAGCAGGGCTTCTGGGGAGACAGAACTACCAGCTCACACGTGCTGGGGGAACCAGTGGGTATTTTTGGTGCTGCACCGTCCCGTGCTTTGTGCTGGCAGGTTTCCCTGCCTTGTGCAGGGCTGCCGCTTGGCCGGGCTCTGCATGAGCACCCGGTTGGGTCACGCATGAGTGCCCAGTTAATTCATGGATAAGCGTCTAATCAGTGAATGCACAAGTGCCCGGTTAATTCACATTTGAGCACCCTACAAGTTCATGCATGAGCACCCAATTAGTGCGTGCATCAGCACACAATTAGTTCATGCATGAGGGCCCAGGAGGTGCATGAGTGCCCAACTAGCGCACGCATGAGCAACCAAAAAGATCCCGCAGGAGCGCACGTGCACCTGCACACAGATTCACAATTAGTTCACCCATGAGTGCAGGATTAGTCCACGCATGAATGCCCAGTTAGTGCATGCATGAATGCCTAATTACTATCCACATGAGGCCCCAATTAGTGCATGCACGAGCACCCAAGCAGTTCACGCATGAGCACCCAGTTATTTTGCATGTGAATGCCCAATTAGCGTGTGCATGACTGCTCAATTATTTCATGCATGAGTACCAAGTGATTTACACGTGATTTCCCAGTTGGTTCACCTGTGAGCACCCAGCGTGTTCCCAGAGCAGGGACTCCGCTGGGGACTGCAGCCCGTGGCTGACTCACAGCAGGGAAGGAAGGCACACGGTAGAGCGGAGGTAATGCAGAGGGCGGTGCGGAGACATGGCTGCTGTGGATGTGCTGAGATGGTGCAGGAGGAAACCCCCACCCTGCAGCCAGCCCAAAGCAACCTGGCATGCCTTGGCACCACCAAGCTCGACTGAGGGCAGCGCTGTGCTCTGCATGACCACAAGAAACCAACCCTGGTGAGTGCTGTGGTTCACAGGAGGGTGGAATAGATGGTCACAACAGTTCTTCCAGCCTTAAAAATTTGGGAACTCTTTGATGTACAGGCAGGCCCCCTTGCAGATAAACCACGTTGGGTTTAGGGCTTGTGCTGGAACATCCAGCCCAAATGCTATAATGGGTGGGAGGACAGAAAAGAAAAAGTAATGGAGAATCTCAAGGGAAGAAGTCAAATTAACACTCATCCTTGACCTGGCCCTTCAAGTACACCGAGTCTGTGTCCTGAAACGTCTCTGCCTTGTGGTCAGACTGGGACCCCTGGAAAGCCCACTGCAGGAGCGAAGCTGCAAGGCACGGTCACACAGCATGTGGTTTGATGTGACTTTTCCTTTGGTGCTTATATTGTCTCTAAACCTGCCTTTCACCTCAGGAGAGATCAGATTAAAGGGAGATCCCAGTTCTCAGTGCATCCAGCTGGTCTGGGAGCCTGGGCTGGGGTGCTGGGAGCTGCGAGCCATGGGCTGGACAGCTCAGCCCATGTGGGCTGTGTCACCCCATCGCTCCGCATGCACAAAGGCAGGTGTTATGTTCCTGTGCTAATGCAACCTTGCCGAGATTCCAGAGAGATATTTTTATTTATGGATCCTGCATGAAGTGCACACCGCAAGTCACTTGCAAAAACTTGTAGAGAGCAGATGACCTGAATACATATTAATAAGGCTTACAAGTCATTTAGTATTAGTTTTTTCTATCACGCTTGTGGGATGGCAAGGAATGCACTACCTTGTGGAAAGCGATGTTTAGACCAAAAGCCGTCTATAGCTTGTTACATTTTTAAACCCGTTTGCCTTGGAGATAAGCCCAGGCTGCCCTGATGTGGTGCCACGCTGCAGCTGCCTCTGCTCCAGGACAGACCCTGGGGAGACGAGGAGCGGTAGCTCTGTGCATGCTGGAGCCACGAAAGGGCCATGCTAGTTTTGGGGACAGACAGGCAGGACATTGCGTGGCCAGGGGCCATTTTTGGGGGTTTCAGAGC
>VZTV01006977.1:0-12797 GCA_013400875.1 Anhinga rufa | reverse complement strand
AAAGTAACTATGTTCCCGCCAAAACCAGTATAAAGGAAGTGTAAAGGAAGAGAGTGTAAAAGAAGAGAGAAGGGGAGTAAAAGCATTTCCTGCCAACCAGGCAGTGTTTATCAAAAGCTCTTGATAAATCCTTTTCTATTTCTTTTTATTTTCTTCCCCAAACAAGCTAAAAGCAGAGACAATTCATTACACTTAAGAACAAAAGCAATAACCTGCCTTTGCTCTGTTTTTTTCTGTTTCTCCATCTACTTCTGAGATGAGTCTCCTAGGATCATTGCCACCAAAGAGTTAAACCTCTTATTCTCTCTTCTCCTTCTACCTATAAGTTTGTTTAAATCAGACAGCTGAGAATTATGGCCCTGGTCTGAGATGCAGCATATGAGCCTAGTTTTCTTGTAAGCTCAAAAAAAGTATTCCTTTGGATTCTTTGAAAGGGTCCATATACCCCTTTACTTTATGACCAGTACATCTAGATATTTTGTGATTTCTATCAAAACATGTCATCAGTTTTTTACTTTCACTGTGTTGACTGATGCTCATGTACTTACCAATAATTTATATTGACTAAATGCTGAAAATTATCTAAACGTAACAATGATTTCAGAGAGTATGAAAAACCCTGCTTAGGCCTTACTGGTCTTCCGTCTAAAGAAGATTGGTCTCCAAACTCCCATGCCCTATACTCCCTTTCTCTATCTCTATTTATGAAGTTAATATTCAGCTTCCCAGAAGTCATGAGCTCATGCATGGCCAGCCTTAGTAGCTATTTCCCATGTTGCATCTCTTCTTCCTTCTACATAACTTTTGAGCTCTCTTCAGACTACAGTGATACTTTCCAACCTTTTGTCTTTTTTTAATCCCTTATGTGGGCTTTACTCATCCTGCAGTGATTCTAAGTTTCTTCTGCGTTTCTTGTCTCACTTAGCAAAACTTTACAGCTGTGCATTATGGTTATGCTTGACAGCTTATATCTCATTTATAAGTATTGCTTCCATCAATAACTAAAGGAACTTTACCCCTCAGACCAAGATTAAGGCAAGTAATTACCTTTGTTTATATGTTAAATTATAACAATTAGAAAAATTGATCAAAACCATATGATTGTCATTATTCTAACACCAAAACTCATAAACCAGTGGACTTTCACTGTGCTTGCATTTTATGTTCATAACTGTAGGGCACAGGCTGTTCTCTCCTTGAAGTGACACAGGTGAATTCTTTTAAACTGTGCTCATTTCAAGTTTCCCATCCATAGGCTTCTGAATGCTTTCAAAGAGAATGACTTCTAAAGGTAATAGAGGTTCCACAGGCTGAACAATAGCTCAAATCTGTTTTGACATGAGTGAAGGGATTATGGTCTCAGCAACCTTTTCCTTCTCATTCACCAGTTTGACCCTCCCCAGCTGCAAGCTTCTGTCTGACCTCTGATGACAAGGCTCACTGGTCTGAGAAAGGCATCGCCTGCTCTGGATTAACATCTGCACAATGACACTCATCATCATAATGTGGAGGAAGGCATAAAATTCACATTTGTTTTCAGGACCCTCTTTTTTTCATTTTACAGACATTAGTGCCTACTATCAACCCTCAAAGGAAGGAAGGTACATTTACCCCCTGAAACAGTCCGTACATTGCATTATCTAATTTACCACCCAAACTGTCTCTAAAAGGTTGGCCTTATCTTTATATAACAAGCTTGATAGAAAAGGTCACAGGCTACAGCTGGAGTAGGTAAAGGATTTTAACACTTGGTAGGAAGTCCTGAACAGAAGATAGCAGGCATTAACAGGTCTGCTCTGGAAATGACTACAATACCTCAAAATTTTTTGGTGCTATCTTATATTGTCAGCTATGTCTGTGCCTTATTAATGTCCCATTCTTACCAAGTTTCCACTAACATAAAATAACAAGACATTACATGCATCTAGACTATTCCCTCTACACAAAGGCACATGTAGTAGCATATTTAATCTTAATATAGTCAAGCCTTCTGAGCAGTTGCAAAATCTTCACTGACTAGCAGACATGGTTACTGCAAATCAGAGTTTCTTCTTTTGCCCTGCTCTTCATAATAAGTACAGAAACTAGTATACAAAATAATGACAATTAAGCAAGCAAGCCTCAAACTCAATAACTAGCAATGCTGCTTAAGAGTCTTAGGGGCATCTAATGAGATTCAGCCCAGATAGGAGCCTTCCAGACTCTCTGGTCCTGCTGGGAGGAATATCCATAGAACTCACTTTAAAGTTGTACCAAGTATTTGTTTTGCGGAGGGACAAAAGAAGGGTTAACCAGAGTTTGCTCACCTCTGCTCCTGTATTGAAGATCCTAATTTTTGCTGTAAGACCACCTCTGTGACATTTGCAGTGCATTGATTAGTTGTGTCATTTCTTGCAGTGTATCCTGTGTGTCATGTCTCTCAGAAAAGTTGTCTCAGTCAGCACTGTTTCTTACCATCTGTGCAACATACAGCAACACATGCCTCATGGGAGAGCAGTAAGTAATAAGCAGCTAGTCCTTTGGAATAGAAGCCTGGCTGCCAAAAAATGAGCTCTTAAGTTAGAGACTAAGCCTTTCTGGGCATCCATTACCCTATTAGTGTAGGGTATGCTAAGTTCATATGCAGGTATTAGAGCTGCCTAGAAATTTTAAAATGGAAAATGTGGTTGCACTTCTAGTTTTCATTTCAAAAAGGGGTAAAATGCAAAACTTTGGCTTCTCCTGTGAAGTGGAAAATCCACTGCTCATCAGCTCTGATTGCTAGCCTGCCTCTCCAAATACCCCTAGAGGAAGTGTGAGTGGGTGATATATGTCTTATGCTTTTTCTCATTTTTCCACACAAAGGGAATAGAAACTCTTTCCCCTCAGGAATTTTTGATCACGGGACTTGCATGGAACTGTCATTCTTTGCAAGAAAACTGTATTTTCTGTTTACTGAACTCAGTTCCTGATAATATATAAACAAAGTATTCTGAGGAAATAAGCAGCCTCACTGCTGTATTATTCATACTGTAAAAGGAATTATATTATATTGTACTTTACTTATTTCCAAACAAAAATTCAGTTTATTATTTTATCTTTCAGTATAATTTCCCACTGGATCCCAAAGGTTTGCATACATGTGAGTCAGAATTTAGTCTCCATTGACAATCAATTTAAGAGAAAGTCTGAGAAAACATGTGTCTTGATCTACTGCACAGTGTGGTTGCAGGAAAGAGAAGTAGGAAAAAGAAGACATACAGTCTCCACATTTACACTGGTAAGCTAAACATATTCAGGAATATCCTCTGTCACTGATGTCACCAGCATGGAACAGCTTCTTCTATGTGATTTTAACTTCCTGTTTCCCAAAACAAGTCAGACTTATCAGACTGAATATCAGCTGACACAGATCCTGACATAGAGCATATGCAACAGGTTTCTGTGACTGGTCAGAAGTACAGTTGTCTAGTACAACGTGCCTACCATGTTCTGCCATTATCTACTGTTACCACACCTTCCTTTTTTCAAGAAACAGCCTGCCCCCACCCTCCCTAGGCCTGCAGCCCTTGATGAGCTTTCAGTACTCCAGCACACAGCCCACAGCTGCTGCCAGTGTGCCTTGGGACACTCCAGCTCCTGAAAGTCCTGTTGCTCCCCTCATATTCAGGCTCATGTTCAGGCTGGATGACTTTTAATACCTCCTTTAGCCTTTGTAGGACCCAAACCCTTTCCTGGTGTATGGCTCAGATATCTACTGCTCTCTGATGTCTTCTTATCACATTGGATGGACATGTGAAGTTGTTATGTCTCCTGTGACACTATTGGAGAGCAGTGGGAGAATGAGGACAATGAAGTGGCATAGTAACATCTATAGCAGCAAACAGGAATGCTCCCCAGAATGTGGACAACAAACTGGATGTGCAGTCTATACACTCAAGGGCAGGGCTGCCACTCAGATAGGCCTACATAGGATAAAAGAATGAGCTGACAAGAACTTTTTGAAATTGAAAATGGCCAAATGCAGAGTCCTACACTAGGAACAGACATAGTCCCTCCATTTGTACAGCATAGTGATGGACTGACTGAGGTTCAGATCCACTGAAAAGGCCCTAGTTGTCCTGGCGGACAGCAGGCAAAACATGAGTCAGTAGTGTTCTCTGGCAGCAAAGAAGGCCAACAGCATCCTGAGCTGTATTACTGGGAAGTAACATCACTGGGAAGTGATCACTTCTCTTTACTTAACTCTTACAAGACCATGTCCTAAGCACTGCACCTAGTTTTGAGCCCTTCAGTACAAGAAAAACATTAACTTGTATGTCTCCATTGGAGGACTTTCAAGATGGTTTGGGGATGGAGCATGTGTCCTGTGAGGAAAAGATGAGGGAACTGGGCTTGTACAACCTGGAGAAGAGGTGGTTTTGAGGGGACCTGCCAGTAGCCTTCCAACTCCTACAAGGAAGCTGTTGACAAGACAGACCCAAGCTCTTTACTGATGTTCATGGCTGGAGGACAAGAGAGAATGGTCTTAAATTATGACAGGACAGGTTCCAAGTAGATATAAGGTAAAAATTGCTCAGTATAATTATGACCTCAAGCCGGTTGCCCCAGGAGATTGTATAATCTCCAGCTCTGGAGGTTTCAAAGATCTAAGTGGACAAAACCCTAAGCAATCTGATCTGAGTTGCTTGTTAAACCTGTTTTGAGCATGAGGTTGGACTAGATGGCTTCACAAGATCTCTATTGTGGGGTGTTTTCACAGTCTACCCTTGGCAAATGGTCTGGATCTGTTAGGGTAAGAACATGAGGCTATTTAATGTGTGTGCCAGGTTGAATATGTGAAACTAGAGATCATTTGCCCACAGCTCATTGTGCAAAAAAGAAAGACAACTATCAGCCCCCAAGTGATCATGTAAAAGGGGAAGACAGACATCAGCTGAAAAAAAGAATAACCAAGGAATTACAGAGGGACTTTTGAAACAAAGCATAAGTCAGACTGAGAAGTATAAAAGAAGCATGACAAGTTGTAATATGTGGGTAGAGACCTTGGAGTAGACACAGCAGCAGTAAAAACCTGGTTTGACACTGCTAGAAGTCATTGGCATCACATTGTGGGATCAGTCTGGTCAGATGCCATAAGCTGCTTGCTCTCTGGCCAGGGGGCAATAGTACAGGTTACCATAAACAGGAACCCACACCTCCTGGGGTGCACATGAGCTCATGGGTGCAGCGTCACCAGATGCAGGGAGCAGCACGGAGCCCCACAAGGTGAGAGCACCCACAACTCCTGCAGGATGTGGGTGCAAGTAGGGGGACTGCACCCCCAGACAGGGCAGGGTGGTACTTGTAACCCACATGTGCTGTTAGGGAGGGGTTGTGTGTGTAACACTCTGTGTATGTTTGTGATTAGAACTCCTTGAGATTAGTTATAGAGACATATGTAGAAATTTGTATGGATTTATTAACATTTTGTAAATGTGCTCTGCTTTATCTGCCATATTAACAATATTAATCCTGCATGTATAGTTCATTGATTTCTGGTTAATTACATGTCATTAGCAAACTAATAAACCATGTCAAACCTGTTCTTGGTTTAAACTATGCAAAATTAATAGTTTTTCTCTGTGACACCTTCCAAAATCAATGATTCTGTGATTTTATCATGTGATAGCATTTTAATTGTCAAAGTGTGCTTGGGAATCCTTTGGAATGGCAGTAGCTAGCACAGGCCAAATTCATCCCACAATTTCTGCATGTGCTTGAATTTACCAGTATAGAGGTAGCTAGTCTCTTGCTCCATGCACCCAGCACCATGCCCTAATATTAACATCCAAGTTTCAAGGGGACCAGGTTTTCCAGAGCTGAAAGCTCACAACTCCAGATTATGCTGTTCAAAGATCATTACACTTCTCATCTTTATATAGACTGCAAGAGGCTATATTTTAGATCTGTCAACAAGGCTAAGAATCATAGCCAACACAGGAAAAGGTTTAAATTCCTGGCAGCATTGGATGTTGCTGGAGCCAAATGATTAATGGAGAAATGAGAAGATTAAGTAATGGACTTTGGAAAAAAGAGATGGAAGTTTGGGTCAGGGAAAAGGTACAAAAGTAAAATGGAAGACACATTTAGGAAAGAAATTGCCCTCTATATTATAGAAGGAAGTCATCTTTACACAGACAGGGTCTCCACCAGCCCTTATAGCTAGTTTTTCTAGTTTTCTTTCTTGTGAATTCTTCCTCTTTCTTCTTTTTGACCCTCTGTTCTCTTGCAGCACCATATAAGTAAATGCTTGGAGTTAAAGCTAATCCCCATAGAAGAGATGTAAAAGTCTCTAAATGAACAAGCCGATGAAAAAGAAAAGATTAGCTGAGGCAGAAATGTATTATTTTAGTATCACTGGTACACTTTATCAGCTAGCACAACAGAAAAGAAGATAATCTGACTAGATCTAGTACTTAAGAAAGTATGTGCATTAAAAGAAAAAATTGATCTTGCATCAGGGACTATGGGAAACAAAAGGAAACATGGAAAGCCAAACTACAGGTCTGTACAGCATTAACTCCCACATCGTTAGCACACTGAGACTGCTGGACAGTCTCTGGACAGTATCACTGGGAAGTAAAGAACATGAAGAGGACTGATAAACCAAAGTGGAAAGTAATAAGGAGAAAACTGTAGACAATTGTTTAATACTTGCTTCAGGATCCTAAGCAATGCTTTGGAAGATCATTGCAATCAGGCTGAAAGAAAAGAGATGCAAGATAAGCAGAATAATCTGTTGCTGTATCATAGCTCACAAGCTTAAAAGTCCAAATACTTGTTACCTTGCCATCTTGCATCTGAAAAAGAGGATGGAACTCCAGAGCTAACTCTGTGAAAATTTCAAGAACTGATTCCATCTGAAAATTGGTTTGAGCTAACCTCTATTTTTACTGCCAAAAAATGGTTTGCTTTTCAGAGTCCATCCCTGAAATTTCCTTCTCTTTCTTCTGTTTGTACTAAAATATCTTTATGATTCGGAATATAGATGCTTCTAGTTCTGGCAGATATTTATCTAATAAGTTTCACTGGGCATGGCTTGCTGTGTCCTTTGTGGGACATAGTTATCTGGTAACATTTCTAAAATTTATTTTTTAAAATGACAAGTTGCTCACCTATACTAATAGATCAGCAAAATGTTTTTCCTCTTGTTCTTATCAACTTGCCCATCAAAACTGAATGGGCAATGACTGTTCCTGGAATAAAAACTTCAGGGAAACAGTTCTTGCAGTGAATGGACCATAAAATCTCATTCTGTTGCTGGGACTTAAAAACATTTGACTTTTTCTTTCAATGCAATTAAAAAAAATTTGCATCAGAATAATTTTCCTCAATAAAACACAGCTTCCACTTTAAGAATATAATTTTGCAAAGATGACTTCTGAGAGAGAAAAATCTAGAGTATTTCCTAATAGATTAATTTTATTTACATTGACTATTATTAGCAGCTATTTCATTACATCAGGCAAATCCATAGTGAGATTGTAGAATGCTTGGATATCACCAAACCTAATTCCTCTCAAAGAAAATATATCTGCAGAACTCCTCCCACAATCGTAAAGTGGAGTCTCCAGACAGTAATTTAAAAGTTAATATATTGAGTTTGTTTTTAGTTTTGCATTCTCAAAGGAGTATTTTTTATTAACTGGGAATAACCAATTCCGATTTTATTGTTTAAATATATCACAACAGGTGAGAAAGCAATATTTTTTGTGGCCGTGATAAGATGTTAGTCAGCTAATGTCTTTTATTTTTACAGGAATCTGTTTATATATAAAGGATCTTCTAATCATGAGGAAAAAATTCTCTATCTGGCTTTGCAAGACTGATTGATTTATATACCACTAAAGATAGAGGAAAGGCTCTTGCTGCTTCATATGTGTAGGCACATCACTCATTTCAATCACCACATTGTCACCTTTAAAGACCAATTTGTTATCCTTTCACTTTTATTGTTAAAATTACTGGCATCAGGGAAAAATCATTTTATAGAGACTGCTATCTAGAATAAGTAAGTACTCGAAAGCTCACCTTTAGACTCACATTTCTTTATGTTTTCTGCATGGATAATTCTATATTCCTGTTATACATTATATCACAGCTTTTGGCATTGACAGCTCCCAAGTATAGATTTAAAGAGAAGTTGGATAAGACTTTTAGGCCACTTATATACTTCACTTTTAACTCCTCACTCACTTTTTGCTACTGTAAGAATAGAGAAATTACTCTAAGTAATGGCAGGCTCTTTGAACAAATGCATGTAACAAGCATAAACATCACAGCATATGCATATAATATTATGCATAAATATTTTGCATAAACTGCTACTCTTTTGACTACAGGCAGTGATATATTGACAGTGCAAGGCCAAATTAATCCTGTCTGCTCTTCATAAAAGGCAGGTAGTTAGGATATACATATGAAACTGAAGCAAAGGTTGAACTTAATTTCAGGTATTAGATTCTTACAGTCTTTGAAGAAGTGTGCATCCAGATCCAGATCTCAGTTTTATGAGTTTGCCCATGTCCCTGGTATAGGTCTTCAGATCACAGTATCAAAGGAAAAAATTCCACACTGGTTGGTTTGGTTTTTTTCTAAGTGGAAAAATAAACTTTAAAATATCATGATTGCACCTGAACAGCTTAATGTGCATATTACTACAGTGTTTACCAATAATATGATCTATCTCCTGTCCTATTATCTCTGACTAATATTTCCCTAATAAGGACTTTTTATAAAAACAAATGGGCATAGTTTTTTTCCTTTGCTACATTTNCATTTGAAAGAAAAAAAAAAAAAAAAGCAATGATTTGGACTGTTTGTCAATATTTCCAGATAAGGCATAGATTATTTCATGAAGTTTACTCTACATGGTCTGCTGTCCATAAAGATTTTACATGCATCTATATTTTTCTATCTGTCTGCCTCCAATGACACTGAACAGAATCTATGAGGATGATTCAAATAATAAAAGTTGAGTAATGTGGATCAAAAGTCTGAACACTGCTACACAAAATGATCTGTAAGCACCTATGTGGCTTGCCACAGTTGCAGAATTTCAGTCAGAATTCCAATTGCAGAGAGCCCTTTAGGGATCTGAAAGTTAAAGAATTAATTTTTCTTTATATCTGCTTCGTTCTTTCCTTGGCAAGCACTCTCATTGACAGAAGACAGCTCCTTCCTAAGGCAAATTAAGTCAGAGCAGCTGACAGTGTATGATTCATGTGACCTGGGGTCTTTCAGTGGTTCTGAGAGGCTCCATCTACATGAACAGAGTGATGTTTTTGGGTAGAGGGCGTATTGGCACATGGTCCTTATCACATATTAAGCCCATCATTGTTGGCACACAATATTCTCATATTAATAAATCTAGTAACCTTCCCCTTTCTATCTCTACAGTAGCCTGACTGTAGCCTACTGTCAAATATTACTGATAGTCTTTTAAGAACAGAAGGCATCAAACATACTGAAAATATATGAAGAGTAATAAAATTACCGAAGAAATGAAAAACTTTGAGGTCTACATGTATAAAAGGAAGGTAAGACTACATGGTTTATGCAAAGGATCAATGATTACCAGTTATTAAGAAAATAAATGCCTCATTGCTGGGATTTATAAAAGGGAGATTGTTGTAAACAACAGTTCTTCTATGGCATATCAGACATAAATAAGGATATTTTATGAAGAAATAAGGAAAGAGATTTTTCAGTGAATTTTACTGTCAGTGCCGTTATAGCATATAGGATGTTTTCTTCATCATAAACTGTAGCATGTAAATTATTTTATATACATTCTAAAGAGGCAGTTCTGTTTCTACATCTGTAACTGACTTGGAAAGCTAAAAACTGTTGGAATAGCTTCAGGAATATTTTCCTGAAGACACATCTTAGAGTGTTTTCTTAACTTTTTTTTTTTTTAGATTCTAGCATGAATCCTATTATGCACACAGTTTGTAAAGATAAAACTCAAAGTACAAATACAGGAGAGCTTACCTTACCTCTAGGTTCCTTATCTGAGATTCAATGTGTTTTGAGTGAGGTATCTGTGCCTTTGAAAATTTTTGCTGTTAAATTCACTTTACTCACAGCAGAATAGGAGGGAATCTCTCTATAAAGAGATTAAAATGGCCTAACATTAAAACATAGATGTATGTTGATAAATTATGTTAGTGTTGAAGTAGTGGTGGTCTAACAATACAAGGAAGGCAAGATTTATGGGGAAATTATCTCCTCACTGACTATAGCATTTCTTCTCAGGCATGGGATTTGTCTCTTTATTCACAAGTTGTCATCATGCATACATACATGAACAATCCAAATACCAGTCACTTAAAAGGTAGTTGTCAAACACACAAATAGTGAATTAATTCTGGGAAACAGCAGGCTAGTCACAGAAGCTGAGAGAGAAGCCCCATGAATTATTTGCTGAGCTCTATTTCTGGGCAGCAGTGAATCAACTTGACTACCACAGGGTGGCATTGTCAAAGAGGAGTTACATTAACATCTAGTTTATGACTTAAGACAAACTGTTAAGTCAAAATTCCTCCTTCCCCTGAGGAAAGAAGGATGGTAAATTTCTGATAGTTTACAGCTGCAGTAAATCAGGATAATCCTTGCATTTATTCCATGGTACTGACCAAGAAGATGGAAAGTCAGACCATAACTATGCCCAGTGCCAGCACCTTGCCGGAGATCCCATCTAAAGTATGAATAGCAGGCAGAAAGACAGATTTATTCATGTTGAACAACAAAAATGTCATAAGGCTTTCTTAGTTACCTGTACCTGACTGGTTGCCAAATCAAATTCAAGTCTACTCCTTTCTGTCTAGCCCTTTTTGGCACTTTGTCACTGGCAAAATGAATAACAGTCCCCACAATGAGCTTGCACTAAGATAAGCTTTATTTTTAAAATCACTAAATAAATGTTTCCATCCTATAGCTGCCTGAGTTTTTAAGTAGTTTGTGAAAACTGAGTTGCAAATACAACTTCATTTTCTTGTATTCAAAAGATAATTTTATGCCTTCTTATTTTATACATGAATATTTGCAGTTGGTCTACTCTTCTGCATTCTAACCAGATGGATCCCAAAGGGATATACATGAAGAAAATGTTTCTTAAAACTGAAAAAGACAGAGCATATTTATTTCTGGTCAGCAAAATTATGGTTTGATATGAACATAAAAAAAGCAAGAGTCCTTTTAAGAAAACATGTACTATTATTTGCTGACATTTTGTCAGGTACATAGTAAATATTATCTTGAGAAACCCAGATGAAATCTACAAACATTTCAAGAGAGAGCTCTGTAAGTATAAAAACCAACAATAGACTAACAAAAACCTAATTATCATGATGGTAAACATACTGTATGGAAGTAAGAGGATAGCTGTCAATATCCTTAAAGCAGAAAGGTCACTTTACAATTACAATAGCTTCACTTATCTTCCTTTTGTCTGAAGCCGTCAGCAGAAGATAAATGCCGACATCCACCCCTATCACAACATGAGTTTTATCATATGCTTGCCAAAACCAATCATTTAAGCCTTGTCTAGGTAGAGACACTGAAGAAAAATGACCTGGTTTAACTTTTATATGACTTAAGCAATGACAAATCTTTGCATAGAAACAGTAATTTAGGATTGAAATGTCTGTAATTTTATTTAATTTAGTCTTATTTCCAGTCTAATGGAAACTGAATCATGCCACTGAATGAAGTTATGCAAATATACACATTTAGCTAGTTTGCTTTGAAGCTACACCTTGAATCAACTTGGATTCAGTGTGCCTCTAATAAACAAGCTCTTAGATACTTTAATTACAGTAAATACCACAAAGTACAAGAACTGTTAACATACAGCAAGCCTAATTCTACTCCTGTGCCACTGAGTGGCAGAGCTTCAGTCAAGTGTAATAGGAATATTAGTTCCAAATATTAGTTCCATTTCCAAAGTCAAAGCGACAGATCTCTCTCTTGTCATGGAAGCAAAGACACTAGTTGAAACCAGAGAGGGATGTATCACAAGCTTTTGTAAAAGATGCTCTCAGACTTCAAACTTTTGCAACACTGCAGAACAAGATAGATCTTTAGGAATGGCATCTATAAAGTTCCCATGCACCTGGACTAGTTACAAATGAACCGACTTTTTTTCTTCATAACTTACCAGGAGTCCAGAATGAATGCCACTATGCTATTAAATGTGCTGTGCTGTCTCCAAAATTATGAGAACCTAGATGGCTGATATGCCTAAATGGCTTCTGTTGGTGGAGCTGGCAGGTACCTTTGCCTGATGATGCACTGAACATTGTTCAAAAACTCTTGGAAGTCTTCAGAGTGAAAGGTCCTTCTGTTGTACCCTACACTTGCTTACAACATAGCTGTGTAACTAGCCTACTCCACTTCCTACAATAGGTAGGAGATATAATAGATTGACATGAGAGGATGTGGTGGGTTGACCTTGGCTGACCGCCAGGTGCCCACCAAGCTGGTCTCTCACTCATCCTCCTCAGGAGGGGTCAGGGGGAGAAAATAAAATTAAAAGCTTGTGGGCCAAGATAAAGTTAGTTTAATAAAGAAAAGCAANGTTTAATAAAGCAAAAGCAAAGGCTGTGTGTGGAAGCAAAAGGAAAACAAAAGATTTATTCTCTGCTTTCCATCAGCAGGCAATGTCCAGCCACTTCCTGGGAAGTAAGGCCTCAGATGACAAATGTCTTAATAATGAATGTCCCTCCTCTTCCTCGTTTCTCTTAGTTTTATTACTGAGCATGACTTCATATGGT